>JACEFZ010026074.1:0-80920 GCA_014155875.1 Cepaea nemoralis
TTTTTTTCCCCCTTAAGTCATATGGCAGTGTAGTTGTCACTATTGTCACATGTCATGTCAGTGTCCATGTCCTATATTCATTCCCTAAACATCTATGATATTTTCCTACTACATCAATCTTCATGGCCAGAATTATGAAAAGTTTATAAACATATTCTTGCCAAGGCACTCAATGATGAATTGTGATTTGAGTGTGAACAATTGGTGAATATTGTGTGACGATTGCGCTCTGTATGCTAACTCAGAGGCAAGCATGAAACACAGCGTTTCAGCTTTGAGCACAATATCAACTTGAAAAAGACTGTAGTTAAGTACCAGCCAGCTACAGGGATTAATCACACCGTGCCGAATATCAAAGTGAATGGTCATAGTCTAAGTGTTGTGGACAAATTCACCTATCTAGGTAGTACTGTGTCACAAGCTGCCACAACTGATGATGAAGTGAATGCAAGAATCTCCAAGGCCAGCGCGGCCTATGCCATACTGTATAATCAACACCCGGGAGACTGCTGCCAAAGACCGAATTCGTGGCGTACATCATTAGGCAAGGGTGTAGTCACTTGTGAAGCAAACAGGACTGCACGAGCTGCGGAGGTGGGGGGAGGGGGGGGGGGAATAAGGCTGGACAACGACCCCAAAAAAAAAAAATACCGCAGGAGCGTCAAGCATTCTTTGCCCACATTGTCAAAGAACATGTCGAGCCAAAATAGGCCTTATCAGCCATCTTAGAACTCAGGGCTCCAAACTTTCAACCCCACTGGATGAAGTGGATGGGGTCATCATCATTCTTGATGAACAAACACCATTGAGTGTATTATTTTGGATGAATTGTTGATGTAAAGAAGACCCCATAAGGTAATAAACCCCCACTGTTGTCATTTCTGGCCTGGCTGTCCACAGCAACTGGCTGCAATTAAGAAAAGTCAAGGTGGGGGGACGTCATCGGGATCAGGCCTGTTGCAAGACACGTACAACCAGGATGTGATGCCAAACTACCAGGTGATCTTTGGTTAACCAGTCGCTATGTGTGTGTGTGTGGGTGGATGTTTGTGGGTGTGTGTGTGTGGGTGGATGTAGATGTGTGGGTGTATGGATGTGTGTGTGAGAGTGTGGATGTGTGTGTGAGAGTATGGATGTGTGCGTGCGTGTGTGCGTGTGTGTGTGTGTGTGTGTGTGTGTGTGTGTGTGTGTGTGTGTGTGTGTGTGTGTGTGTAAGTAGTTATGTGTATTGGTGGGCGTGGGTGTAACTGCGCTGAAATTAAATAATAATAACAATGATCGTAAGAATCGTTAGAAAAGTACTGAAAGGAGGAGGAGGGGAAGGCGAAAGTGTAGAAGGATAAGCAGATCAGCAGCGGGGTAAAAATTGAAAGCAAATAATATCACATGCTCAACACATAGAGTTTATGTGTCTGTGCGTTCGTGTGTGTATGTTTGCGTGTGTGTGTGTGTGTGTGTGGTGTGTGGGTGGGTGTGTGTGGGTGTGTGTGTGTGTGTGTTGAAATGAAATAATATTAACACATGTATTAATAATAGTTAGATTATGAAGAATAAGGATGAAGAGGTGTTGAAAAAGACGACGAAGAGTAGAGGGATAAGCAGAGTATCAGCACAAGAAGAAGAAGAGGAAGAAGAAGAAGAAGAGGAAGTAGAAGTAGTCATTGTATAAAGAACTGTTATGGTTTTTAAACCATTGAAAACGTATGTCTGATGTGTAGCGATTTAATGACACGTCTTTTGAGTAGGTATTTTATGACAAGTCTGTTGTGTTGAGATTTGATGAACGTCTGTTGCGTAGATATTTGATGACAAGTCTGTTGTGTGGCGATTTATTGACGTTTGTTGTGTTGAGATTTTATTAGATGTTTGTTGTGTTGAGATTTCATGAAACGTCTGTTGCGTAGAGATTTCATGAAATGTTTGTTGTGTTGCGGTTTGATTAAACGCTTGTTTTTTTTTTGTTTTTTTTAAAATAGATATTTGATGACACGACTGCTGTGTAGAGATTTGATGACACGTCTGTTGTGTAGAGATGTTATTACATGTCTGTTGTGTAGAGATATGTGACACGTCTGTTGTGTAGAGATGTGATGACACATCTGTTGTGTAAAGATTTGATGAGACGTTTGTTGTGTATAGAGTAGTAGTAGTAGTAGTAGTAGTAGTAGTAGTAGTAGTAGTAGTAGTAGTAGTAGTAGTAGTAGTAGTAGTAGTAGTAGTAGTAATAGTGGGAGGAGAAGGAGAGCTCTGTGATGTGTAAGTAAACTCCATCCAATCTGTCTGATGTGTAAGTAAACTCCATCCAATCTGTCTGATGTGTAAGTGAACTCCATCCAATCTGTCTGATGTGTAAGTGAACTCCATCCAATCTGTCTGATGTGTAAGTGAACTCCATCCAATCTGTCTGATGTGTAAGTGAACTCCATCCAATCTGTCTGATGTGTAAGTAAACTCCTTCCAATCTGTCTGTCTGCATTCATTCAAACATCAGGAGCAGAAAAACTCAGACATTAATTCCCAGAGGCCATTTCGAATGAAACGAGAGCTGCCCTCACAAGAAGATGATAGATACACCAAGCCATACAGGTGAGAATGCTGTCTTGTTGATATGTTCATTGTCATTCATCTCACCTGTTATCACCCTGCCAGATATCAACTTCTGTATATGTTGGTGGTGAACTTAAACTCTGTCCGATATTAATTCATGAATAATCAGCAGCTGTCAGGGGAGCCACTGAAGCATCAAACTGGTGTGAGGTACATACCGGTATAAGACAGGGCTGCATTCTATTACCGTCTGTGTTCAACTTACATACAGAAAATATCATGAAAAGTGTCTGAAGTTGTTGAGACCAATGACAGTATTGATCTATTTATAACAGACAGAAATCCAGCGTCAGAACGTTCAAATGCAGATGGCGCGGGTTCTACCGCCCTCTCAAAGAATCCACAAGATAATGAGATTACGCTCTTAAGCAACACGAATGCACTCCAGATGCGTGCTCCATCTTGTTGTCTTCAGAGACAAAGAGTTATTTGAAACGATCCAAGTTATATCAAAACAGTTTAGAAGATTGACAGACCACACCTTGCATCGGAGGTTTGATGGTTATTGGGGGGTGGGGGGAACACTAGAGCGAAACAACTGTATAGAAACTGCATAACGAAAGATCCTATATTTAACATGTCCACAGCTAAAGCCTTTACAGTTTTTAACCAATTTCTAGCTTGGAGACAGCAACAGCTGCTTGAGATGATAGAAAACATTCCTGGTGTTGGAAACAAGAACGTTCAAAGTTAAACAGACAGAAGAAAACAGGCCCTAAACGAGAGGGGGAAAAAACCCTATCCAAGAACCTTCTGAACTCATGCTTATACAGATGGACCAGCAACATGTTCATCAGAAAATTGAGGTGGTAAATTCTCCTACATCGAAACAAACATGGAGCAAAGCAAACACAGTCATTGGCAACTGGAAGATTATCAAGTAACGTCAGCAGCAGACGTAAAGGCCTTGACAGCTGCAGCACAAATGTTGACTGAGGAAAATACAGAGAAACACGTGGTTCTCGTCACGGATGCCTGGTCGGTAGTGTCGGTGATGAAGAGCTGAAACAGGTCAGAAGTGGCAGACCTGCGTGCAGCACTCCATGGACCATGTCAGAGTTCCAACGGAGTTGTCATACACCAAGTCCCATCATATTGCAACATACCTGGGCATGAACAGGCTGATAGTCTGGCGAAATAAAGGTCGACGGCTACCTCAGCCACGTACAAACATGATCTATAATGAGGACAAGAGTTTCATTAAACCACTTACAGAACCAAGTGAACATCAGAGCATCAAAGCCACCAGACAGATTATCCATATGAAACCACTTACAGAACCAAGTGAACATCAGAGCATCAAAGCCACCAGACAGATTATCCATATTACCAACTGTATCGAAGTGAACAAGTTACAATCTTCAGACTACACACAGGGAATAACAAGCTGAAATATCACTTGTTTAATAAATTACAGAATGGAGAAGCTGATGACAGCTACATTTGCTGCACGAGTGTCCAACATCCTCAGAGCAGAGAACAGTGCGTTTGACTCCACTCGCTCAGTTTGGGGGCACACTCTATCGGGATGCTACCCTTAAGCTGGCTGCTGTTTTCTTTTAATATGTTGATGTTGAAACCTGAAAGGGAGTTCCCAAGCCACATTATCAGTTATTAGTTTCAATCGTTGGTGGTTATAAGCCACCCATGCAATTAATATCTGTATGGGTCTCAAATATAAACCACCGCACAACTTGTGATCCCAAGGACAGACGACTGTATGTGTGATGGGGTATGAAAGCCAGACCGATGGGGGGGGGGGGGGGGGGGGGGGGGGAGAGAGAGAGAGAGAGAGAGAGGTTGAGAGAGCGAGAGTCAGAGTGAGAGGGGGAGAAATAGTGAGAGAGAGAAAAAGAGAGAAAGAGAGAGAGAGAAAGAGAGAGCGCACGTGAGTGTGAGAATGAGAAGAGAGTGAGAGAGAGAAAGAGAGAGTGGGAGAGCATGACAGAGTGAGAGAGAGAGAGAGAGCGGAAGAGAGAGGCATAGAGCGAGAGAGAGAAAGAGAGTGAGAGAGAAAGAGAGTGGGTGAGAGAGTGAAAAAAGAGAAAGCGAGAGCGAGAGAGTGACAGAGTGGGGGAAAGAGAGTGACAGAATAAGAGAGGGAGAGAGTGAAAGAAAGAGGAAGAGAATGAAAGAAAGAGGGAGAGAATGAAAGAAAGAGGGAGAGAATGAAAGAAAGAGCGAGAGAACGAAGGAACTGTAGTTTTAAAAGGTCACACCCTGGGCACGCAGGCACGTCTTGCATTTGGCCCTTCCAATCACTCGTCTTTCCTACATCAATTATCAATTGTGTATGTTACATTCACACAGGAAAAAACATTGTCAAATGAATGTTGCAAACATAAACAATGCATATTACCATGTTATGAGGCACATTTCCACCCACCCACACACACACCCACTCATACACACACACACCCAGGGACACATACACACCCCACCAACCGACCCCTCCCCCTCCAACACATCCCCCCACACACACACTGCCCTCACCCGTTCCCCCAACCCACACAAACATCCACCTCCAACCCACATACACATCCTAACACACACACACATCCTCTACCCATCCACCCACACCCCCAAACACCCTCCCCCCAACCACCACACATTACCCACCCACACACACACACATCCCCCACCAACCCGCACATCCCCAACCCATATACAAACATTCCCACCAACAGACATCTCCCTACCCACACACACACATCTCCCTACCCACCTATACATCCCCAGTCCACTCACACACACCCCACCACCCACACATACATCCTCCACCCACCCACACATGCCCTAACTCACATTCCCCCACCACACACATACCCCCCACCCGCACACATCCCCCACCCACACATTATTCCCCACCAACACACCACACACGTATCCCCCACCCACACATCCTACACACAAGCACAATACCCCCACCTACACACCACACACATATGTCCCAACCACATACCACACATCCCCACCCACACACCACACACATATCCCCACCCACACTCACACAGATACAGTCACCCATCCCCACCACGCACATACCCCACCCACACACACACAAATCCCTCACCCTCTCAGACATCCCCCACTCACACACCAATCCCCAACCAACACACCACACACATCTCCCCACCCATACACCCCCACCTATCCACCAACACAAACACACTCACCCACACAACCTCCAATATGTACCCACACACCCCCAATCACACCCCTCCCAGCCACCCATCCCCTAACCAAACATCTCTCGATCACACATACCCCACCCACACACATCCTCCACTCACTCACACATCCCGCTCCGACACACACACACACATCCCTCACCCACTCACACCCCCACCACCCACACATACTCCCCCCCCCCAACCACACACACATCCCCTACTCACCGACACATATTCCCCACCCATACACACATTCCCCGCACCCGTCACATACATCGCCCCCACCCACACACTATCCCCTACTCACACACATATCCTCACCCACCCACCACAAACATACCCCACACACATATCCCCAACCCACACACCATACACCTACAGACAGTGGAGGAGGAGGTGGTGGTGGAGGAGGAGGAGGAGGAGAAGGTGGTGGAGGAGGATGGGGAGGAGTAGGTGGGGGAGGAGGGCAGAAGAGACCACTGCATCATACGTAATGTTATTTTCACGTACGTTTTCAGATAAATTCAATCAAGCATCCAACTCGAGACTTCCATGTCGGGCTAGCTGACTGTAGTTCTTGTCTCATGCTTCACTGAAGATTACATAAACGCTGAAAAATATCAGAAGTTTGACAAGCACAACTCGCTTTGCGTCTTCTGTCACATTTGTGTGTTTTCTGTGACCAGAGTGTGATCTTCTGTCACATGTGTGTTTGTTGTGTGACCAGAGTGTGGTCTTCTGTCACATATGTGTTTGTTGTGTGACCATCATGTGATCTTCTGTCACATTTGTGTGTTGTGTGACTATAATGTGATCTTATGTCACTTTTGTTTGTTGTGTGACCAGAGTGTGGTCTTCTGTCACATGTGTGCTTTTTGTGTGACCAGAGTGTGGTCTTCTGTCACTTTTGTTTGTTATGTGACCAGAGTGTGATCTTCTGTCACATGTGTGTTTGTTGTGTGACCAGAGTGTGATCTTCTGTCACATGTGTGTTTGTTGTGTGACCAGAGTGTGATCTTCTGTCACTTTTGTTTGTTGTGTGACCAGAGTGTGGTCTTCTGTCACATGTGTGTTTGTTGTGTGACCAGAGTGTGATCTTCTGTCACATGTGTGTTTGTTGTGTGACCAGAGTGTGATCTTCTGTCACATGTGTGTTTGTTGTGTGACCAGAGTGTGATCTTATGTCACTTTTGTTTGTTGTGTGACCAGAGTGTGATCTTCTGTCACTTTTATTTGTTGTGTGACCAGAGTGTGATCTTCTGTCACATCTGTTTGTTGTGTGACCAGAGTGTGATCTTCTGTCACTTTTGTTTGTTGTGTGACCAGAGTGTGATCTTCTGTCACTTTTGTTTGTTGTGTGACCAGAGTGTGATCTTCTGTCACTTTTGTTTGTTGTGTGACCAGAGTGTGATCTTCTGTCACTTTTGTTTGTTGTGTGACCAGAGTGTGATCTTCTGTCACATCTTTTTGTTGTGTGACCAGAGTGTGATCTTCTGTCACATCTGTTGTGTGACCAGAGTGTGATCTTCTGTCACTTTTGTTTGTTGTGTGACCAGAGTGTGATCTTCTGTCACTTTTGTTTGTTGTGTGACCAGAGTGTGATCTTCTGTCACATCTGTTTGTTGTGTGATCTTCTGTCACTTTTGTTTGTTTTGTGACCAGAGTGTGGTCTTCTGTCACATGTGTGTTTGTTGTGTGACCAGAGTGTGATCTTCTGTCACATCTGTTTGTTGTGTGACCAGAGTGTGATCTTCTGTCACATCTGTTTGTTGTGTGACCAGAGTGTGATCTTCTGTCACTTTTGTTTGTTGTGTGACCAGAGTGTGATCTTCTGTCACATCTGTTTGTTGTGTGACCAGAGTGTGATCTTCTGTCACATCTGTTTGTTGTGTGACCAGAGTGTGATCTTCTGTCACATCTGTTTGTTGTGTGACCAGAGTGTGATCTTCTGTCACTTTTGTTTGTTGTGTGATCTTCTGTCACTTTTGTTTGTTGTGTGACCAGTGTGGTCTTCTGTCACATCTGTTTGTTGTGTGACCAGTGTGATCTTCTGTCATATCTGTGTTTGTTGTGTGACCAGAGTGTGGTCTTATCTCACATTTGCGTTTGTTGTGAGACCATAGTGTGGTGTTTGGTCACATGTATGTTTGTTGTGTGACCAACCTGACATTTCTTTTGTTCCATTATTATTTTAACTACCCAGATGACTTTTTATTTTCCCATATTTAATTTTCATATTCTACTTTTGTTTCGTTCATTCGCTATGAACGCAAGCGTAGTTCACACACTGCTAGCTCACTGATTATTGGTAGTGTCCTTCATCATCATCAAGTGCCCTGCCAGCTGGCGTAGGAGTTCATGGCTCTCCACAGATCTCGGTCTTTGATGTTCTGGATCAACTCTGCTGATGATATTCCTCCATGCCACCGTCTCAATCCATCCAGCATCATTTCTCTTGGTCTGCCTCTGTCTCTCTTCCCTCTGTCTCGATCTTTCCAGTTGTCACAATGTTCTCTAATGCCTCTCTTCTCATCACAAGACCGAAGACAGCTGTTTGTCTCGTTCTTATTGTTGTATATAATGATCTAGTTTCATTAGCCTCTTTCGGGCAATCTTTGTAGTTACTCTGGCAGTCCAAGGAATTCGCATCATTCGTCTCAGGAACCACATCTCTGTTGCTTCTAATGTATTCATTTACATTCTAAGATTCACTGTCAAACGGCAAAACTGGTTCTATATAGCTTTTCGGAACTCTCTTTCTTACATTCAGTGATAATGACTTTGGCTTCTCTTTGATTTCTCTCATTATTACTTCACTGTATAGGGAGAAGAGATCTGGTGACAAGACACACCCCTGTCGTACTCCAAGCTTTATCCGTTCGTAACTATCCTCTTTATTTCCCAATTGCTGCTACTTGGTTCCAGTAAATATTCTGTTATTCTTAAATCTTTCCCATCAATGTTGATATCTTCCAACATTTTAATCAGTTCATCATGTTTTACTTCATCAAATGTCTTAGCATAATCTATGAAGCATAAATATATATCTTTCTGTTTCTCTATCTCATCTCATCATGTTCCTCTTGTACCTTGCGGTGTCGAGGTGAAGTATAAACTTCGTGAGAGTGCCCGATTATGGGCTTCATGTATCGATATCCCCATGGACTCTGCTATTCCCTCCGTCCAACGTTTACGTGGTCGGCCTCTTCCTCTGATTCCATCTGGTCTATACATCATTGCTTGTTGTGGCATGCTGTTAACTGGTAACCTACTTGTATGGCCAAACCATTTGACTTGCTGCTTTCTAATAAAATCTAGTGCTGCTTTAACCCCCACTTTAGTCCTGATTTCTTCATTTCTGATCTTATCTCTTCTTGATACGTTGAATATTCTTCTCAGGAATCTCATTTCTGTTGTTGTGATTTTTCTTTCCTCTTTTTCTGTCATTGTCCAGGTTTGGCATTGGTAGCATAGAGTTGGTAGGAAGATTGTGTTGTAAAGTGCTTTCTTAGTAGTTATTGATACATGTTTGTTCTGTAGTATTGGTGCCATTTGTGTCCGTAATGTATATATTGCATTGTTTGAACCCTTTCCTTACACAAATCCATACTGTTCTTCACTAATTTCCATTTTTATTTTCTTTCTTGTTATTCTCATTATAATTTTGAGTAGAAGCTTAGTGACATGATTTATGAGGTTAATTGTTCGTAAATCTTCGCATTCAATTGCTCCTGGTCTACAGTGTTCAGCTACTGTGTAAATGCTCCAGTCTACCCCCTACAGCTACTGGTACAATGTTCAGCTACTGTGTAAATGCCCCAGTCTACTCCCTACAGCTACTGGTAGTGTTAAGCGACTGGTACAGTGTTGAGCTACTGTGTAAATGAACCAGTCTACTCCATACAGTTACTGGTACAGTGTTCAGCTACTGGTAGTGTTCAGCGACTGGTACAATGTTCCGCTACTGTGTAAATGCCCCAGTCTACTCCCTACAGCTACTGGTACAGTGTTGAGCGACTGGTACAGTGTTGAGCGACTGTGCTAGTCTGGTGTGTACTGAGGAGATTGTAGCAGTGCCAGACATGAAACAATACAAACATGAAATACAACAGACATGAAACAATACAAACATGAAATACAACAGACATGAAACAATACAAACATGAAATACAACAGACATGAAACAATGCAAACATGAAATACAACAGACATGAAACAATACAAACATGAAATACAACAAACATGAAACAATACAAACATGAAATACAACAGACATGAAACAATACAAACGAAATACAACAGACATGAAATAATACAATCATGAAATACAACAGACATGAAACAATGCAAACATGAAATACAACAAACATGAAACAATACAAACATGAAATATAACAAACATGAAACAATACAAACATGAAACAATACAAACATGAAATACAACAGACATGAAACAATACAAACATGAAATACAACAGACATGAAACAATGCAAACATGAAATACAACAGACATGAAACAATACAAACATGAAATACAACAGACATGAAACAATGCAAACATGAAATACAACAGACATGAAACAACACAAACATGAAATACAACAGACATGAAACAATACAAACATGAAATACAACAGACATGAAACAATACAAACATGAAATACAACAGACATGAAACAACACAAACATGAAATACAACAGACATGAAACAATACAAACATGAAATACAACAGACATGAAACAACACAAACATGAAATACAACAGACATGAAACAATACAAACATGAAATACAACAGACATGAAACAATACAAACATGAAATACAACAGACAGGAAACAATACAAACATGAAATACAACAGACATGAAACAACACAAACATGAAATACAACAGACATGAAACAATACAAACATGAAATACAACAGACATGAAACAACACAAACATGAAATACAACAGACATGAAACAATACAAACATGAAATACAACAGACATGAAACAATACAAACATGAAATACAACAGACATGAAACAATACAAACATGAAATACAACAGACATGAAACAATACAATCATGAAATACAACAGACATGAAACAATACAAACATGAAATACAACAGACATGAAACAACACAAACATGAAATACAACAGACATGAAACAATACAAACATGAAATACAACAGACATGAAACAATACAAACATGAAATACAACAGACATGAAACAACACAAACATGAAATACAACAGACATGAAACAATACAAACATGAAATACAACAGACATGAAACAACACAAACATGAAATACAACAGACATGAAACAATACAAACATGAAATACAACAGACATGAAAACAATACAAACATGAAATACAACAGACATGAAACAATACAAACATGAAATACAACAGACATGAAACAATACAAACATGAAATACAACAGACATGAAACAATACAAACATGAAATACAACAGACATGAAACAACACAAACATGAAACAATACAGACATGAAACAATACAAACATGAAATACAACAGACATGAAACAATGCAAACACGAAATACAACAGACATGAAACAACACAAACATGAAACAATGCAAACACGAAATACAACAAACATGAAACAACACAAACATGAAACAACACAAACATGAAACAACACAAACATGAACAACACAAACATGAAACAACACAAACATGAAACAACACAAACATGAAACAACACAAACATGAAATACAACAGACATGAAACAATACAAACATGAAATACAACAGACATGAAACAATACAAACATGAAATACAACAGACATGAAACAACACAAACATGAAATACAACAGACATGAAACAATACAAACATGAAATACAACAGACATGAAACAACACAAACATGAAATACAACAGACATGAAACAATACAAACATGAAATACAACAGACATGAAACAATACAAACATGAAATACAACAGACATGAAACAATACAAACATGAAATACAACAGACATGAAACAATACAAACATGAAATACAACAGACATGAAACAATACAAACATGAAATACAACAGACATGAAACAACACAAACATGAAATACAACAGACATGAAACAATACAAACATGAAATACAACAGACATGAAACAATACAAACATGAAATACAACAGACATGAAACAACACAAACATGAAATACAACAGACATGAAACAATACAAACATGAAATACAACAGACATGAAACAATACAAACATGAAATACAACAGACATGAAACAATACAAACATGAAATACAACAGACATGAAACAATACAAACATGAAATATAACAGACATGAAACAATACAAACATGAAATACAACAGACATGAAACAACACAAACATGAAACAATACAGACATGAAACAATACAAACATGAAATACAACAGACATGAAACAATGCAAACACGAAATACAACAGACATGAAACAACACAAACATGAAACAATGCAAACACGAAATACAACAAACATGAAACAACACAAACATGAAACAACACAAACATGAAACAACACAAACATGAAACAACACAAACATGAAACAACACAAACATGAAACAACACAAACATGAAACAACACAAACATGAAACAACACAAACATGAAACAACACAAACATGAAATACAACAGACATGAAACAACACAAACATGAAATACAACAGACATGAAACAATACAAACATGAAATACAACAGACATGAAACAACACAAACATGAAATACAACAGACATGAAACAATACAAACATGAAATACAACAGACATGAAACAATACAAACATGAAATACAACAGACATGAAACAACACAAACATGAAATACAACAGACATGAAACAACACAAACATGAAACAATATAGACATGAAACAACACAAACATGAAACAACACAAACATGAAACAACACAAACATGAAACAACACAAACATGAAATACAACAGACATGAAACAACACAAACATGAAATACAACAGACATGAAACAATACAAACATGAAATACAACAGACATGAAACAACACAAACATGAAATACAACAGACATGAAACAATACAAACATGAAATACAACAGACATGAAACAATACAAACATGAAATACAACAGACATGAAACAATACAAACATGAAATACAACAGACATGAAACAACACAAACATGAAATAAAACAGACATGAAACAACACAAACATGAAATACAACAGACATGAAACAATACAAACATGAAATACAACAGACATGAAACAATACAAACATGAAATACAACAGACATGAAACAACACAAACATGAAATACAACAGACATGAAACAACACAAACATGAAATACAACAGACATGAAACAATACAAACATGAAACAACACAAACATGAAACAACACAAACACATGAAGTAAAACAAGACATAAACAATGCAAATATAAGACATAAACTATCCAAAGACATGCAGTAAGAAAATAATGCTCATTTATTTCCAGATCGTGTTATCTTGTTCACCCTCCGTTATATACACGCCCTCATCAACATCAGAGCAACATGGATTCGATGTGTTTGCAACACTCAACAACATACCTCCCCCTGTAACAAATATCTGCCAAATGACGATTAAAACTATCACTGCAACCGGGGTACAATTACTAGCTTCTACAAGTCTACCACATTTCTGGTCTCAATTCTAATATTACATTCTAGGTGCCAGATTTTGTAAGCTGTCCACACCAAAGATAAAGGCAGCAATATCAACCGTCCAAACAGCACGGTTGTACTCTTCTCTTGCTGTAGTCGCAGCCAGGACATGGTGGTGATAGACAGTCCACAGATAGGTTCAGGGATCTTACACTGGGGTGTGGAGTCATGGGACTTCACATAAACTAGGACAGGACAGTCACAGATGAGCTGACCACTTCCCTCCCTCACCACTGATGAGCCTCCCACAGAAACAACAGGTTAAACCAACAGATGTGTGGAAGAAAGTCCCTGGTCGCCAGTGGATGAATCCAGACCAGCATGCAACTGTGTCACCAGTGGATGAATCCAGACCAGCATGCAGCTGTGTCACCACGGCTGCAAACACAACAGACACAATACAGCCTAGCTACAGCCTCATGTGCAAACATGGATCACAGAAATGCTTATAAACAACTAGTTCTGTGGCTTGATGGAGTCCAGGGTGTGTCACACGACATGGCCGTCACACAGTGACTGGCAGCACATCAAGTGATTAAACACACAGTTCACAATGGCAGATACAAAATCACACAACAAAGCAGCAGATGCATAAATAAATAACATTTACATGTGCGACTTCTTGTCAATCTCAGAAAGACATATTTGAGGAACCCAAGTGCATTTCTTGAGACATTTAAAAATAATTTGCTTGTTAAAACATTAGTAAACTTTATACATAAGTTGTGGTTTTGTGTTTATGAGTGCACATCAGTGCCGTAACTGATATTCTGGATCACAATAAAAGGTAACATCACAGAAGACGTGAACATCATATTCCAACGATAAAATAATGTCACTGAAGACACACATTGTGGCAATTCCGTGCAAGATATGAGATTGACATGAATGTAACAGTGCTGGTTCACACAGCTAACTGAGACTATACTGGGGACTATCCCCCACTATGTGGTGTGCAAGAATACGAGCCTTGCAGGCACAACCAGGAACAAGCAGTCACACAGGTAACAACACACTGATGCCCCACTGGGCATGCAGCCTACAGGACAAGAACTATGATCACAACTAGAGCTAATGATATGGCAAACATGGTTTCAATACCCCCACCCACATCCCCCAGAGTCGTCAAGGCAAGAATCGGCACAGGCTCAGGCTGGCTGGTGAGGCTAATGTTTGGCTGCAGCATCAGAAGACAGCATCTTGATAGTCTCACTGCCTGAGACTAGCTGCTGGGTAGAGAACGTTGACACTCCTAAACCTACTAGAGCCAGTGCTGCGGGTATTGCCCAGCCGCTGGATTGATTGTGAGCCTGTCCAACGACCCCTTGCTGCAGACAGAGGAAAACATGTCACTGAATTATGTATCCATTAAAGTTTTACAATCAGGTTACACATTAAAACATTAGTCCTGGCTGGTTTATAACATTCAACAGCTACCTACTGTTTTTCTACTTAGCTTATACATTTATACATTTCTACTACAGACTAACCAATACTAGTACAGACTAAGCTGTACTAGAACAGACTAAGCTGTACTTGAACAGACTAACCAGTAATAGAACAGACTAACCAGTAATAGAACAGACTAACCAGTAATAGAACAGACTAACCAGTACTTCTATAGAACAACCAGTACTAGAACAGTATAACCAGTACTTCTATAGAATAAACAATACTAGAACAGAATAACCAGTACTAGAACAGACTAACCAGTAATAGAACAGACTAACCAGTACTAGAACAAACTAACCAGTACTTCTATAGAACAACCAGTACTAGAACAGTATAACCAGTACTTCTATAGAATAACCAGTACTAGAACAGAATAACCTGTACTAGAACAGACTAACCAGTACTAGAACAGAATAACCAGTACTAGAACAGACTAACCAGTACTAGAACAGACTAACCAGTACTAGAACAAACTAACCAGTACTTCTATAGAATAACCAGTACTAGAACAGACTAACCAGTACTTCTATAGACTAACCAGTACTAGAACAGTATAACCAGTAGTTCTATAGACTAACCAGTACTAGAAGAGACTAACCAGTACTAGAAGAGACTAACCAGTACTAGAAGAGACTAACCAGTGCTAGAACAGAATAACCAGTGCTAGAACAGAATAACCAGTGCTAGAACAGAATAACCAGTACTAGAACAGAATAACCAGTACTAGAACAGACTAACCAGTACTTCTATAGACTAACCAGTACTAGAACAGAATCACCAGTACTAGAACAGAATCACCAGTACTAGAACAGAATCACCAGTACTAGAACAGAATAACCAGTACTAGAACAGAATCACCAGTACTAGAACAGACTAACCAGTACTTCTATAGAATAAACAGTACTAGAACAGAATAACCAGTACTAGAACAGACTAACCAGTACATCTATAGACTAACCAGTACTAGAACAGACTAACCAGTACTTCTATAGAACATTCATTGGCACCTTTCTGTCTTGACAGACGATAGTTTGGTACATTGTGCTTCAAAAAGGCTTCATAACTACGATCCATGGCCGTGGCGAGTGTGGCTGGTAAGGCCAATTCTTGCTGCAAATGTTTGCCCACAGTAGGTGCATGTGAAAACATGGTAATTTCCACCATTTTGCACCATCTTACGTCTCTCACGCTCTGTGTGTGCTTTATCTGCAATCATTTTCTCCTTTGTCTTTATTCCATTTCTGATAGTTGCCCTCCATGCAACACGTTCAGCGGCGACGTGCTCCCAATGTGCATTATCAATGCCTGTATCAATCATGTCCCGCTTACACACATCTTTGTATCGTAGTAGAGGCCGACCCTGAGATCTCATTCCTGTCTGTAATTCACCAAAAAAGATGTCCTTTGGTATTCTACCATCATCCATCCTCTTAACGTGTCCTATCCATCTAAGTCTATGAAGACTGAGCATGGAATACACCGTCACACAACCTGATCTTTCCAATACTTCAGTATTTGTGATTTTGTCTTGCCACTTAATACCAAGTATTCTTCGCAGACACCGCATATGAAAGCTGTTTAAATGTTTCTCTTGGCGTGAGTAAGTTGTCCAGGTTTCACTGCCATAAAGAAGAGTACTAAGGACACAGGCTTGGTAGACAAGACTTTTGTTTTGGCAGTAAGCTTCCTGTTCTCCCAGACTCTTTTTGCTAACCTGTTCATTGTTGTTGCTGCCTTACCAATCCTGATGTTGATTTCCTGATCGAGGGATAATTTGCTATAGAACAACTAGTACTAGCACAGTAATATCAGTACTAGAACAGACTAACCAGTACATCTATAGACTAACCAGTACTAGAACAGACTAACCAGTACTAGAACAAACTAACCAGTACTTCTATAGAATAACCAGTACTAGAACAGACTAACCAGTACTTCTATAGACTAATCAGTACTAGAACAGAATAACCAGTAACTAGACCAGAATAACCAGTACTAGACCAGAATAACCAGTACTAGAACAGAATAACCAGTAGTTCTATAGACTAACCAGTACTAGAACAGACTAACCAGTACTAGAACAGAATAACCAGTACTAGAAGAGACTAACCAGTACTAGAACAGACAAAGCAGTACTAGAACAGACTAACCAGTAGTAGAACAGACTAACCAGTACTTCAATAGACTAACCAGTACTAGAACAGACTAACCAGTACTAGAACAGACTAACAATAATAGTACAGAATAACCAGTACTAGAACAGACTAACCAGTACTAGCACAGACTTACCTGTACTTCTACAGACTAACTAGTACTTCCACAGACTAACCAGTACATCTACAGACTATCCAGTAATAGTAAGACTAAGCATGCTTCTACAGACTAACCAGTACTTCTACAGACTAACTAATACTTCCACAGACTAACTAGTACTAGTACAGACTAACCAGTACTTATACAAACTAGTACTTCGACAGACTAACTAGTACTAGTACAGACTAACCAGTACTTCTACAGACTAACTATTACTAGTACAGACTAACTATTACTAGTACAGACTAACCAGTACTTCTACAGACTAACCAGTACTTCCACAGACTAACTAGTACTTCTACAGACTAACTAGTACTAGTACAGACTAACCAGTACTTCTACAGACTAACTAGTACTTCTACAGACTAACTAGTACTTCCACAGACTAACTAGTACTTCTACAGACTAACTAGTACTAGTACAGACTAACCAGTCCTTCCACAGACTAACTAGTACTTCTACAGACTAACTAG
Source organism: Cepaea nemoralis (assembly GCA_014155875.1). Lineage (NCBI taxonomy): Eukaryota > Metazoa > Mollusca > Gastropoda > Stylommatophora > Helicidae > Cepaea > Cepaea nemoralis. The sequence goes on from JACEFZ010026074.1 coordinate 17,711, forward strand.
TACTAGTACATACTAACCAGTCCTTCTACAGACTAACTAGTACTTCTACAGACTAACTAGTACTTCCACAGACTAACTAGTACTTCTACAGACTAACTAGTACTTCTACAGACTAACTAGTACTAGTAAAGACTAACTATTACTAGTACAGACTAACCAGTACTTCTACAGACTAACTAGTACTTCTACAGACTAACTAGTACTTCCACAGACTAACTAGTACTTCTACAGACTAACTAGTACTTCAACAGACTAACTAGTAATTCTACAGACTAACTATTACTAGTACAGACTAACCAGTACTTCTACAGACTAACAAGTACTTGACAGACTAACTAGTACTTCTACAGACTAACTATTACTAGTACAGACTAACCAGTACTTCTACAGACTAACTAGTACTAGTACAGACTAACTAGTACTTCAACAGACTAACTAGTAATTCTACAGACTAACTATTACTAGTACAGACTAACCAGTACTTCTACAGACTAACTAGTACTTCTACAGACTAACCAGTACTTCTACAGACTAACTAGTACTTATACAGACTAACTAGTACTTCTACAGACTAACTAGTACTTCTACAGACTAACTATTACTAGCACAGACTAACCAGTACTTCTACAGACTAACTAGTAGACTAACCAGTACTTCTACAGACTAACTAGTACTTTGACAGACTAACTAGTACTTCTACAGACTAACTAGTACTTATACAGACTAACTAGTACTTCTACAGACTAACTAGTACTTCTACAGACTAACTATTACTAGCACAGACTAACCAGTACTTCTACAGACTAACTAGTACTTTGACAGACTAACTAGTACTTCCACAGACTAACTAGTAATTCTACAGACTAACTATTACTAGTACAGACTAACCAGTACTTCTACAGACTAACAAGTACTTTGACAGACTAACTAGTACTTCTACAGACTAACTATTACTAGTACAGACTAACTAGTACTTCTACAGGTACAGACTAACCAGTACTTCTACAGACTAACTAGTACTTCTACAGACTAACTAGTACTTCCACAGACTAACCAGTACATCTACAGACTATTCAGTACTAGTAAGACTAAGCAATACTTCTACAGACTAACTAGTACTTCCACAGACTAACCAGTACATCTACAGACTATTCAGTACTAGTAAGACTAAGCAATACTTCTACAGACTAACCAGTATTTCTTCATATTAGGGACGTTCATTTGAAAACGGTTCCAATGGCTTTATTACAAAAGTATGAAAGAAACATTAACAAGTGTGGTAGAATTTTAAAAAAGCATTCATTTTGAAAGAATTATGCACCATGGGTTGGTCAGAAGAAGTTGCTGTATGCATTCAGGCAAGCATCCCATTGCTTAGGTAGGCGGCGAATGCCGTCCACAAAAAAGGATTGTGGTTGCTCACTGAACCAAGTGTTTACCGCGTTCATTACGTCTGCATCCGTGTTTAATCATTACCCCATTGAGAGATATTTTTAGAGGTCCGAACAAATGAAAATCACATTGTGACAAATCAGGACTATAGGCTGGATGTTGCAGAATTTCCCACTTCTTCCTTGCTAATGCTCCCTGCACAATCTTTGCGACATGCGGATGAGCATTATCGTGCAACAAAATCACAACGCGAGAAAGCATGCCGGGTCGTTTATTCTTGATGGCTTTTTGCAGCTTGTCTAGTGTTTGCAAGTAGTGGGTAGAGTTGATGTTGACACCAGGTTCTTTAAAGTCGGCCAACAATAGCCCTTCATGGTTAAAAAAATGTACTCAGCAAAACCTGACCAGCGGAAACCTGTAACTTGAATTTTTTTGCTTTTCGTGATCCAGCATGCTTCCATTGCATGTTCTCTCTTTTGTTGCTCGGCTCAAAGTGGTGACACTATGATTCATCGCCTGCCACTATGCGGAAGAGAAATGCATCACCCTCAACTCTGTAACGCAGCAAGTGGTTCAAACACCATCCCATGTGTTCCTATTTTTGGTGGTCGGTCAACATCCGTGGTGCCCACTGTGAACACACTTTCCCATATTGAAGTTTCTTACGAATGACCTTTTGAATTGCCCCAATTGACACATCAAATTCTTTCGCTAGTGAACGTGTGCTTCGACAACGGTACATCTGTACTGCCTCATCAATTTTGGCAATGGTTTTTTTCTGTTGCAACAATATGCGCTTGACCCGGCCATCGAAGATCTGTTCTAGTACTGACGTCCTTTCCGAAACATTTGTGCCCAGTCTGTAACTGTTGTCTTTGACACACATTTGTCACCATATGCTGCCTGCATTCTTCAATGAATGTCCACTGGTCGACAGCCTTCAATTGAAAGAAACTGAATCAGCACTCTTTGAGTTTCTTTGGACGGATTTCGGATCAACCCGGCCATTTTCTGAACGGTCAGAAACAGAACCTATGCATCATGGGATGATAAGCACTTGCTCTTTTATTCATTGGTCAGTACTTATCCCATGACTATGACACCATCATGTTCAACATACGCAATTATGCGCGATGTGACACGAACGGATTTCAAATGAACGCTCCATATACTAACCGGCACTTCTAGAGACTAACCGGCACTTCTAGAGACTAACCAGTACATCTACAGACTAACCAGTACATCTACAGACTAACCAATTCTATTATACCGTATGCACTCACTTGTTGTGTCCTGAAGACTGGCTGAGGCAGATGAGCATAACTGCGACAACCTCTCCTGTTGCTGGCTGAGAGTTTACGTAAAGCATGTGAGCTGACACGGATAATGCCCATTATATGTTCTTGGATATGGCACTGTGAACAGAGAAATAATGACATATATGGCACTGTTAACAGAGAAATATTATATACGTATATGGCACTGTGAACAGAGAAATATCAAATACATACATGGCACAGTGAACAGAGACACACAGTTCCAGCCCCAGGATAAGTGGACAACTATGCAGCTGAGCAATACAAGTCACTCAACTTGTTCTGACAATGGCCGTCAAAGGCAAAGAGAAGAGCCTCATGTGGATGTGAAAATCAAGGGAGAATCACCACATTATCTCACAAGATTTTATGGAATTCTACGATATGGACAATACAAATGATCCAGAACGCCAAGGAACATGCTCTCTGGAGATTCATGAATGTCTCCGACAGCTGGCAGAACACATGATGATGGTGATGACCAGTCTTGCACACCCGTAGAATTTCTGGCATGCAGACAGGAAGGAGGGCTCTGCAGCAAGTTTCCATGGAGATTGTACATTTTTCACTGGGTCTCATGGCTAATAGCTTCAGATTATGAGATGGTACATTGTCACTGGGTCTCATGGCTAATAGCATCAGATTATGAGATGGTACAATGTCACTGGGTCTCATGGCTAATAGCGTCAGATTATGAGATGGTACATTGTCACTGGTTCTTATATCTAATAGTGTCAGATTATGAGATGATATATTTGTCACTGGGTCTCACAGCAATCAGTGTCATGTTATGAGATAAACTGCCCACCACATTTCCCTCCGTGAGAAACCTCTGGTACTCAAGGTTGACCCCAAGGCCACACGAGGCTCAGGAAACATGTCCGCCCAATCAGGGATTGAATCTGGAAAGCTAAGCTGATGTGATTGCAGGTAGGTCATACACCGATCATGTCAGACATCAGATGGTGCATGATGGTGGAAATGACCAAGGGTTCACATACATCCATTGTAAGCGAACAGTTACTACGCAAATTGGTCTGATCAACCACATTTGCTACTGCCATGGGTTGTAGTTATTATGCCTTTTTAAAAGCCCAATGTATGCTACACACTCCTAGACCTTAACAGAAAAGATGAACAACTGACAGTATACCTTTCAGCACACAGAAGAAAGGCACACACCAGCAGACACCAAGTCACTGTAGTATGTTTACCATTGTATGTTTTATGACGTGTCCAATGAAAATGTCTCCATAATTCCAAACAAACAAATATGTATATATATAGTCTACTACTGACCAACTTATCCAAGTCAGGTCAATAACCTGATACTGTCTGTCTACTCTTGCCTGATGAAACTCCCTGTCACAACTGCATATGTCCATTGCTCCTAACTATCACAAAAGCACAGGCTAGATTACATATCAACATTCACCAGCCTTAGCCAGATATGAACCCAACAGATATTGATAGATATGTAGGTCGAACAAAGATGTCAGCTGTGAAACATGGACACAAGATAACAATTGGCCCAAACAGTAACAATGCACAAGGTACATGGCAGTCATTCTAGTCCAGTATGTCTGGCTGCACTTGGACCAATGATTGACATTTACTGTATTACAATGACATTTGGGGGCATGGCTTCATTTTTTTTTTCTCTAGAATATAGTCATTCAGATGTTACTTTAACCCATTCTGTTTTAACTTTTGTCTCAGAGAGTTATTACTTTAACACTTTCTTCTATACAAATCCTGTCTCAGACAGTTATTGCTTTAACCCATTCTTCTATATAAATCCTGTCTCAGAGTTATCACTTTAACTCATTCTTCCATATAAATCCTGTCTCAGACAGTTATTACTTATAACTCATTCTTCCATATAAATCCTGTCTCAGACAGTATTTACATGAACCCATTCTGCTATACAACTCACAAACAGTTACAAGATGTGGTCGGAATGTTTTACACTTTACTATGAAGCAGTCAAGGTACGTAGCTGGAAATTTGCCTGAATTTTAGTCCTCCAAATATCCAGCCTGCAAGATGGTGCTCTTCTTCACCAATCTCATGTCTTGATAGGGGAAAGACGAGGGAAAATTCTTGACAGTCTTATGTCATGGCACTAAAGGGAGTCAACATATGAATTGATCCATGCCGTCAGAAACCGCAATTTGTGGAAAAGCATGATCGCCCATGCTAGCTGGCATGGCACTTAATGATGATGATGATGTATGGGAGGTTTAATATGTAAAATTGGTAACTGGTCTAGGATCAAAGCTCCGACAGGTGGACAGTTAGAGCATTGCTTTGCTGATTTGGCAACTACTGCAGCTTGTCTTGTTCCAGGCGTATTGATGTTACCTTTCCTCTGGAGTAAACTAGACAGGCCGAGAGAGGGATCATACTGCATGGCCGACACATGGTCTCTAAATTCAGCTCAGGCTTTGTGTTATGAAGAGATAACTCCTTTTTTTTTACAAAGTATCGTCTGTCAAGACGGCAAGGTGCCAGTCAATATGTAAAATTAACAAATATTAATTTAATATAATTAATCAAAGTCATTTCATAGAAGACAACAACCAGTATGAACATTGACAACTACATGATAGGCAGAACTTCAATATACAAGCATTATAAAATAAAATAAAAACAGATAGCTATACAATATCTATACACAATTATACTGAAAACCTTCATATACATAACATAACCTAATCATAACCCTGCAGGATTGAACAGGAAATTGGTAAAATAAAATAATAAGAAAAAGACAGATTATTATATTGCATATGGAATGCCCACAGTGAAAATGAAGGTGGATTGACTAATACTTGTGGCTGTACAGTATAGTCACACAAGTACTAGTACAGCCTGTATTGACTAATAGTTGTGGCTGTACGGTATAGTCACACAAGTACTAGTACAAGCCTGTATTTGACTAATAGTTGTGGCTGTACAGTATAGTCACACAAGTACTAGTACAGCCTGTATTGACTAATAGTTGAGGCTGTACAGTATAGTCACACAAGTACTAGTACAGCCTGTATTGACTAATAGTTGTGGCTGTACAGTATAGTCACACAAGTACTAGTACAGCCTGTATTGACTAATAGTTGTGGCTGTACAGTATAGTCACACAAGTACTAGTACAGCCTGTATTGACTAATAGTTGTGGCTGTACAGTATAGTCACACAAGTACTAGTACAGCCTGTATTGACTAATAGTTGTGGCTGTACAGTATAGTCACACAAGTACTAGTACAGCCTGTATTGACTAATAGTTGTGGCTGTACAGTATAGTCACACAAGTACTAGTACAGCCTGTATTGACTAATAGTTGTGGCTGTACAGTATAGTCACACAAGTACTAGTACAGCCTGTATTGACTAATAGTTGTGGCTGTACAGTATAGTCACACAAGTACTAGTACAGCCTGTATTGACTAATAGTTGTGCTGTACAGTATAGTCACACAAGTACTAGTACAGCCTGTATTGACTAATAGTTGTGGCTGTACAGTATAGTCACACAAGTACTAGTACAGCCTGTATTGACTAATAGTTGTGGCTGTACAGTATAGTCACACAAGTACTAGTACAGCCTGTATTGACTAATAGTTGTGGCTGTACAGTATAGTCACACAAGTACTAGTACAGCCTGTATTGACTAATAGTTGTGGCTGTACAGTATAGTCACACAAGTACTAGTACAGCCTGTATTGACTAATAGTTGTGGCTGTACAGTATAGTCACACAAGTACTAGTACAGCCTGTATTGACTAATAGTTGTGGCTGTACAGTATAGTCACACAAGTACTAGTACAGCCTGTATTGACTAATACTTGTGGCCTGTACAGTATAGTCACACAAGTACTAGTACAGCCTGTATTGACTAATAGTTGTGGCTGTACAGTATAGTCCACACAAGTACTAGTACAGCCTGTATTGACTAATAGTTGTGGCTGTACAGTATAGTCACACAAGTACTAGTACAGCCTGTATTGACTAATAGTTGTGGCTGTACAGTATAGGTCACACAAGTACTAGTACAGCCTGTATTGACTAATAGTTGTGGCTGCTACAGTATAGTCACACAAGTACTAGTACAGCCTGTATTGACTAATAGTTGGGCTGTACAGTATAGTCACACAAGTACTAGTACAGCCTGTATTGACTAATAGTGTGGCTGTACAGTATAGTCACACAAGTACTAGTACAGCCTGTATTGATAATAGTTGAGGCTTAACAGTATAGTCACACAAGTACTAGTCTAGTCACACAAGGACTAGTATAGTCCACCCAATTACTAGATAGTCACCACAAGTACTAGAGTATAGTTCCACAAGTACTATTCTAGTCACACAAGTACTAGTATAGGTCACACAAGTACTAGTATAGTCACACAATTATCGTATAGCACACAAGTTACTAGTAAGTCACACAAGTCAGTATTAGTCACACAAGTACGAGGAGTATAGGCAACACAAGTACTAGTATAGCACACAAGTACAGTTATAGTCACACAAGTACTAGGTATAGTCACACAAGACTAGTCTAGTCACACAATTACTAGTATATCACACAAGTACTAGTATGAGTCACACAATTTAATAGTATAGTCACACAAGTACTAGTATAGTCACACAAGTACTAGTATAGTCACACAAGTACTAGTATAGTCACACAAGTACTAGTATAGTCACACAAGTACTAGTATAGTCACACAAGTACTAGTATAGTCACACAAGTACTAGTATAGTCACACAAGTACTAGTATAGTCACACAAGTACTAGTATAGTCACACAATTTACTAGTATAGTCACACAAGTACTAGTATAGTCAACAAGTACTAGTACTAGTCACACAAGTACTAGTATAGTCACACAAGTACTAGTATAGTCACACAAGTACTAGTATAGTCACACAAGTACTAGTATAGTCCACACAAGTACGTAGTATAGTCACACAAGTTACTAGTAGCGAGTCACACAAGTACTAGTATAGTCACACAAGTACTAGTATAGTCACACAAGTACTAGTATAGTCACACAAGTACTAGTATAGTCACACAAGTACTAGTATAGTCACACAAGTACTAGTATAGTCACACAAGTACTAGTATAGTCACACAAGTACTAGTATAGTCACACAAGTACTAGTATAGTCATAGTCCACAAGTACTAGTATAGTCACACAATTACTAGTATAGTCACACAATACTAGTATAGTCACACAAGGACTAGTATAGTCACACAAGTACTAGTATAGTCACACAAGTACTAGTACAGCCTGTATTGTAGCATATGTGCATGTGTATGGGCCACTATCGTATTCGGATTCCACTTGCCATCATAGACGTACAAACTACAATAATTGTTAATAATGGCAATGGCACATTGTGATGTCCTGAAGGATTCTATTTCGCAATTCTCCCATTTTAAACACGTTTGTAAACTCTCAAGACCGGATATAAATTATAATACCGTATACCGTATACTGGTAACTTGTTAGTTGGTTTACAGATAATTTAACTTAACTGAACACAAGAAGAAAGGACTTTTTACTTACTTTAAACTTTAAATTAAATGAGACTCGAGCCATTGAACAACGAAAGACAGAAGAAAATGTGTCAACAGAACCAGTTATGATTGTAGAGAAGTAAAACAAGAAGCTGACAACAACAATCAAACAACAACACACAAACAACCAACAGACAAACAAACAACAAACAAACAACAAACTCACAAACCGTCGTGTCCGTGAAGCTCCGAGCCAGCAGACGAAAGGATGACCTTGACAGGATGCTGGCCAGATTTCTCCAACACTGCAAGCTTGTGTTTCTGAACTCGTTTAATTTTCTTATTTAACAGAACAGTAAAACATAAATGTTACTGGTTACTAATGTTTTTAAAATTAAAAACAAGCCAAAACATTATATTTTCATAAAATGTTATAATTTATAACAATATTGGATTATTATTAATTTAACTTGTGCAATGCTATTTGGCACAACAAACACAATAGCGCCTGGTTCATGAGGAGGTTGGCCTACATCTGCTTTGTATTGCATAACCTAGTTGTTGACTTGCATCATGTTGTTGCCAGTTATGTCTGGTATTTCACATCACAGGGGATGTTGTTTGTGTTGCCGTCACAGGTTGTTTGTCTGGTAACTGGATGTCTGCATATTTGCTGACGTATTGAGAGTTTTTTATGTGACTTGACGTCAACTTATAACCGACCAAGGAGCAAAACCTGTGAGAAGCAGACAGAATAATAGTAATACAGATTAAAACTAGTTTAACAGCCAGAAAATAACATTATGACAGCTGCGATAATAATGAAAAGAGGACAAGGGAAAAAATATGGAAGGAAAGAAGTAATCATAAAGGAAATGATGATGAAAGCATTATGAAGACTTTTTATACACTTATTGTGTGGTCTCATCATCACATCTCATCTTGTTCCTCTTGTACCTTGAGGTGTTGAGGTGAAGTATAAACAGCAGGAGAGTACCCGTTTATGGGCTTCGTGTATCGATATTCCCATGGACTCTGCTATTCCCACTGGCCATCGTTTACATGGTCGGCCTCTTCTCCTGCTTCCATGTGATCTGTACATGATTGCTTGTTGATGTTGTGGTATACTGTTTCACTGTTAGTTGGTAATCTAGTTATATGGCCAAACAATTTGACTTGTTGCCTTGTAATAAAATCTAGCGCTTCTATAACCCCCACTTTAGTCCTTATTTCTTCAATTCTGATTTTCTCATCTTTTTCATACATTGAGTATTCTTCTCAGGAATCTCAGTTCTTTTGTTGCGATTGTTCGTTACTTTTTGTCTGTCAGTGTCCATGTTTAGCATTGGTAGCATAGAATTGGTAGGAAGATTGTATTGTAGAGTGCTTTCTTATTAACTATTGTGTTTGTTCTTTAGTATTGGTGCCATTTGTCCAATGAGTTGGTTTGCCTTTATTGCATCTATTTTCAATCTCGTCTTCAAATTTGCCATATGATTATATTGTACTTCCTAAGTACTTGAAGCTCTTTACTTGTTTCAAGGGGTGTTCTTTTATATGCATCTTTGTTGTTTTTTTCTTCTAAGGTTATAGTCGTTACCTCTGTTTTTCTGGTGCTAATTTTCATGTTATGTTCCTTAAACACTTCGTTTAGACTTTAGACTATTCAGGTGGTCTTGTAATTCTACTTCTGATTTTGCTATTTGTGCTCTATCGTCCGCAAATGGGAGTTCTAGTGTCATTTGCCGATGGTTCTTCATCTGTGTTCTATTCATCATGCGTTTTTCTTGCGATCTCTGTTTGGTTTCTTTACATATACTGTCTATATAGGTTATGAACAAGAGAGGGGGACAGGATACACCTTATCGTACTCCGGATCTTATGGTGAAGGGTTCTGAGTGTCCTCCATTTGTTCTCACTATACACATTGTGTTGTTGTATAAGCTTCTACATAAGTTTGTTAGATGTGAACTCACTCCATATTGTTTAAGGATATCCCACAACTTGTTTCTATATACTCTATCAAATGCCTTGTCTTGGTTGACAAAGGCTAAGCTGAGTGCTTAATTGCGATTGATTTTTCTATAAGTTGTATAAGAGCAAAGATGGCATCTGAGCATCCTTTGTTTTTTCTAAACCCAAGATGTGTTTCTCTTAGCAGTAGTTCGTAATATTTTCTCAAGAACTTTGCAAAATAAGTTTCCAGTTTGATCCAAACGGGAGATGCCTTTGTGTTGTGTGCAGTCTCTTTTACTGCCTTTGTTTTTCCAAACTGGAATAATTATGGCTTTCCCCCCAGTCTCGTGGTGTCTGTTGTTCTACCCAAACATGGTTTAATAGTCCATGTAGTCATTCTGACCCTACATCTCTTGCTGCTTTAATTAGTTCATTTGGGATTTCGTCTTCTCCCTGGGATTTACTCAATGGAGCTAATCTTATGGCTTCTCCAATTTCTTCTTTCATTATGTCTGGTTCTAGTTCTTCCATGGCATCTGTGTCGGTTTTTTGAATTCCTATGCATCTGATGGAATGTTGAGAAGTTGTTCTAAGTACTGCCTCCATCTGTTTAGGATTTTTTTTTCACTTAATGGTTCTCCTTTTTTGCTGTTAATTATTTCAGTTGGGTCAAAGGATTCTCCTCTGATTCTCATTGCACTTATCTTTTTGTAAAAGTTTCTTGTTACTTCTTTGTAATTTTTATTCAGGGTTTCTCCATATTTCCCCCAGTCTTTTTGTTTTTCTCTCTTTACTATTCTATTCACATGTCTTCTTGCTAGTCTATCCGTCTTTATTTGTATCATTGAAGGGGTGAAACCTATAGAAATTCAGCGGCGAATGAAGGTCCACTATGGTAGTGCATGCCTGTATGAATGGAGTAGGAAGTTTCAAAACAGCGTGACTTCTGTGACAGACTGTTCACGACCGGATCAGTCACACCGGGTAGTGATCCCAGAGTCGATTGCAACCGTTGAAGGTTGAAGGTTGAAGGTTGAAGGCTTCGTACAGGAAAGCCGGCGATTGACTGTGAGTAACATTGCCGCACATCTTGACACCAGTCAATGTTCAGCACATCACATCATCCATGATGTGCTACAGTACTGCAGAGTGTCTGACAGATGGGTGACACGGCAGCTGACTGCAGAATTGAAACAACGACGCATTGATGATTGTCAAGAACTGTTGTTGTGCTTTGAGGCTAAAGGAGATGATTGCCTATCAAGAATTGTTACGGAGACAAAACCTGGGTTAACAACCATGAGACGGAAAAGAAGAGAGCGAGCAAGGAATGGCGCCATCCCTCCTCACCGAAACCAAAGAAGTTTCACACGGAGCCATCTGCAGGGGATATTATGATGACTCTTTTTTGGGATGAACGAGGCGTTATTTTAGAGCACTACGTGCCAAGAGGGAAAACTGCCACCAGTTATAGGTATGAAGATCTTGTCAGGAGCCGCAATCAAATCCAAACGAAGTGGACTACTGAGTAAAGTTGTCCTTTTGTAACATGACAATGTTCGTCCCTATACTGTCCGTGCAACGGTTGAAACCATGGAAGACCTTCACTTTCAGTGTGTACCACATCTCCCGTACTCGCCAGACTTAGCCCCAAGTGATTTCCCCTGTTTATTCTCTCTCTCTCCCCCCCCCCCCCCCAATCTTGCCAGTTGTCAACAAGTTCTCCAGTGTATTTCTTCTAAAACATGTCCAAAAACTGTTGACTCTTTACGTCTAATTTCTCTAATATGTTTACGGTTTCCATTTGTTTCTTGTAAGACTTGGTCATTAGTTTTTCTGTCTGTCCATGGTATTCTTTGCATTCTCCTCAGAAACCACATTTCCATAGCCATCAGATGCTTTTCAGCTTGTCTGCCCACTGTCCACGCTTCACATCCATACAAAAGTAAAGGTTCTATGTAGCACTTCAACACTCTCGTTGCAAAGGCCATATTTTTATTGGTCAGTATATTTTCCACACACAGACACATACAAATATAGTTTCATGCACATATGTCCACACGCTCAGATAGAACCACCTACAGTAATGACATTGATTGTACAAACACACCTGTCGCTGTTATAGCTTATCTTGGCTTGCACCGTTATTCAAAACGGTTAAGTATTTTGCCCTTTGTCCTATCTCTATCACAGGGCATGGATGTGTCTGGGAAATCTGTTTGTAACCGCCCCGGCATTACCTCGGTGGCCGGGATATATTGTGAACATAATCCTGACTAGTGGATCAATGATTGAAATGTTACGTTGTGTATGTTTCAGCTGTCAGATTTCAGCGTGTTATTTACTCTGTGTTGTTCTAATCCGATTGTTTGCATCTGCTGAAATACAACGAAATATGCCTGATAATAAATTGTGTAACCTATTGTTTCTGTTTTTATTATTCAAATACTATCGTTTATGACATGAAGTGAACAGTTTCATCCTGCCATCTTTCTCTCTGCTTCTTCTTAGCTACACGTGACATTCACAGCCAGTACAGTTAACCCAAGTAATCTATGAATTCTCAATATATCTGACAATAACTATACGCCAACCATGCCTCTGTGAAAATATCTGCACGCCAGCCATGCCTCTGTGTTCCACACAATAACTACACACCAACGCTGCCTCTCTGTTCCACACAATAACTACACGCCAACCATGTTTCTGTGTTAGTTAGTTAGTTAGTTAGTCGACAGATCATCCTCATTGCACATCGAACCATTCAGTCCATAAGTGCTCGGATCCCCTCCTCAGCAAATCCCGTAACGTGTAGCGGCTAACGACGCCAGTTCTGTGTTGGTTTATCAATCTTCTTTGGCTTCCTGCGTAGTGTTCTTGTTTGGCCACCCTCTTTTAATTTGCTGCTCTCGCAGTCTGGCCATTGTTGTAGATTCACAATCATCGCTTGGTTCTCGCAACAGTCTTACTTCTCGTAGAGCATTCAGAATGCCGGCCTGGTCCATGGCGGCCCCATCTCCACAGTAGCCTCACCTGCGAGCTTGTCAGCCCGCTCATTTCCTTGTACTCCCGCATGCCCTGGCACGAAGATGAAACTAATCTTTGCCAGTCGAGACCGCTCCAGAGGCAGCAACCATTCTCTTCGGATCGATACCTCCTCTATCCTCTTGATCATGTTCATTGAGTCGCTAAGGAAACAAGCCCTAGTGAATGTCTGTGTCTCGAGCCATGTTATTGCTTTACTTACTGCCATGACTTCCATGGTCAGGCTACTTGTGGTTTCAGTGAAAGCACCAGAGTCCTCCTTCACAATTCTCCCTCCGGCCTGAGCTGTAAAGGCCCATGAGCTTCTCACATGTCGGACGACCGACCCATCTGTGTAGATGACCGCGTCACCGTCTAGCGAATTCCACACAATAACTACACGCCAGCCATGCCTCTGTGTTCCACACAAACGTACGCCTATCAAACTCCACACATCCACATGTCCATTACAAGCGATAGACGCTGTCAGAATGGTTCTCTGATAAATTCAGGACTCAGGCGATAGACTAAGATGTGGACGAGATCAAGGCTCCACTAGGCGGGCAAAACTGCGCCAGGTCTAATCGGCAAGTTGTATGAAGGAGTTGGTAAATGTTCCGAGATTGGGTTGATGAACCTGACAACTATTTACAACAATAGCATTATTAGCGTGAGCCTGACAAAGACCTCACACAGAGACAAGGATATCGGGTAATCATTCATTGGCACCTTGCCGTCTTGACAGACTATAGTTTGTAAGGGAATGGAGTTATTGCCTTCTCCATAGCACAAAGCCTGGGCTAAAATATAGAGATCATGTGTTGCCCATGCAGCATGATCCCTCTCTCGGCCTGCCTAGTTCACTCCAGAGGAAAGGTAACACCTCTACATCTGGAACAAGACAAGCTGCAGAAGCTGCCGGATCAGCAAAGCAATGCTCTAATTGTCCGAGCATCCAGCAACATTGTCCAGCATCGGGTAATCACCATGCAGACTGCAGTAGGCGTGCTCGCTGACAAGATAATTATCAGAAAAATATCCTGTCAGCTTGTGATACTAGGTCTCTTCCCACATACTCTTGGAGAATACCGGACAAAGAGAGAAAGCTGGGGTGGTCAGACGGCTGTTGTCTACGATGTGTGTGAGGGGTTCCATCGAGACATGTGCTGCTGGCCTTGACCTTGAGGATGCATACAAACAGAGTGCACGCGGATTTCTGAATGTTTCAGCATCTTGAACTGAATATCAGTCCCTCCATTCTTAACTGGATCTCTGTGACCCTCTTACAGCGGAAGTTAGTGTGTAAACGACAGTCGGATCCAGTGAGAGAACACGTGGTCTTGATATCATTGGTAGAAAATAATGGCCACAATCGCTCATTGCCCATCTTGTTGATGTCTTCATGTGAACACGGGAAGCGGTCCGTGCAATATTTACAGATTCCATTTTGTGTATAACGCATGCGTTGTCATGAAAACCTGTGGATGTTGTACACAGTTACGCCAGATGATCGTAATTGTTCTAACAAGTTTGAAGTTATCACCAAAACCACATAGACAGCTTCTTGTCATACACCGAAGGTTGGTGTGTTGATATATACAACAGTAAAGATGTAACCATGCATTTTCTCTCTCACCATCAGGTGAGATAATAATTATCTAGGCACAGATAACCGTACGTAATTGACTGATATATCGACCAGGCCTAACCACCGGCTTTGCTTTATTTGTTGAGATTACGAGGGTGTGTGATGTTTTAGTGTGTGATGTCATTTAAAACATCACAAAGTGAGTGTTAATTACATAACAGTGTGGTGTCTTTTGTACACATCACAACGCGAGTGTAATTTCTAAACAAGATTTCGTGCCAGAGGATTTGTTGTCCGAGGATTTCGTATCACCATGTTTTCATGAACCGTGATTTGATGCTAGCGGGATTGTAAGTCTGATGTACATGCAATAAGTACACTGTAGCAATACCAGCATCGGCTGAGTAGAGTACCAGCATCGGCTGGATAGAGTGCCAGCACACTGACGTTGTGGACTGTCTGGTTGGGTCATCACGAGTTGTTCTCTGTGCTAGATAGTGTGTGGCATTGTGTGACAGTGTGTGGCAGTATTTGGCATTGTGTGACATAAGTGTGTGACACAAAATGACGGCATTTTCCACTAAGTGATAGTGTGTACCTGGGTGACCGAGTGTGATTGTGTGTGCAGGTGTGTGATAGTGTAAAGCAATGTGTGTCAGCATGTAATATAGTGAGACAGACAGAGGGGAGACTACACATACTGTAAGGCGTCTCTAGTCTCCAGGGTTACAGACCGCACAGAGAGAAATACTTCGTTACCATTGTATGAATATCAAAGCAAGGCAGGGCGGTAGATTTTATCAGTATGCTGCAAGACTTCGAAATGCCGCCCCTTTAATGTTATTTTCTCCTCGAAATGCCGCCCCTTAAAGATTTTTAATTGTTGAATGGTTCAAATTGTATTTTGATTTCGCTGCTTATGCCGCCCCCTTACGATGCCGCCTGATGTTGCCGTCTCTCTGTATCATAGCACGTCACGGCCCTGTATCAAAGACCTTGTGACATCACAACTAACACAAATATATTCACCTGAAGGCCTAATGCATGTTTAACTCATACTAAACATTGCTGGAAGTTCAGCCCCGGGTTGTCAGAAGTCATTAGCAATCAGGGGTTAAGTCATGTGTGTATTTCCACTCAAAACTGGTACCTGTGGCTAAACTTGCCAAAGAAGCATTCGATGTCCGGAAAGTGACGGGAAACCACGAAGATGTCTTGTGAATGTGCTCACATGTGAACATAGGAAAGGATTAGCTTGGGACACAACGACGCCATCATGACCACACCTACCACAAGAAACATGTCCGCGCCTTCTGCTGGACAATTTGGTCTGAAAGATCTGGTAGCACTGCTCAGAAATGAAGGTAAGATGTCGAATGTGGTATTTGAACAGTTTTTAAATAAAATGACAAATGTTTATGTGTGATTGTAAATTGGCTTTGATTACTTAAAGTAAGCGTTCAATTGGCTGATGTATTTGAGATCTGTTCTTAGACTTCTGTGACTCAACAATAAGACACAATACATTTTATATTACGAAAATATTGAAAGGCACATCAACAGGATCAGTTGAGAGTCATCCCGACGGGCAGTGGTGAAAGCGACGCTGCTGTCATGTCATGTGGCCTGAAGATATATGGCCAGTTCTTGGTGGTTATGATGCAACAACTAGGAACAACGCGTATACTATGTCTTCTGTTGGACATTGTGACGTCACAAGTAGTCACTGGTCTGTCCTTGTGTCGACAGATGAGATGGACCTGTCATGTTGTGTACCCGCCAAGTGAGCGCCTTCAGGAGAAATAATCCACGGCGATATGTACCTGGCCAAGCGAGCTGGCTGT
Source organism: Cepaea nemoralis (assembly GCA_014155875.1). Classification (NCBI taxonomy): domain Eukaryota; kingdom Metazoa; phylum Mollusca; class Gastropoda; order Stylommatophora; family Helicidae; genus Cepaea; species Cepaea nemoralis. The sequence goes on from JACEFZ010026074.1 coordinate 34,352, forward strand.
GGGCTGAACTAGTTAGTTATACATTGTATTATCCTCATTATCCAAACCGCTAGAAAAGCACATCCACAAAACAACACTAGATCACTTAGTTCGCCATAAACTGATAGTTGACAATCAGTCAGGATTTCGGCCAAAATATTCTTGCCATACGGCACTAACAAACATGATAGAAAACTGGCATCAAAATATTAACAACAATACTCTATGTGGAGCGGTGTTTATAGACTTTAGGAAAGCATTCGATATGATAGATCATACTATTCTAATTAAAAAACTAGAAACAATGAAAGTAAGTTTTAATATAGTGACATTAATAAAATCATTCTTATTAGACAGAAAGCAAGTAGTATCACACAATAAAGTTTTATCTCAAGCCATTACCATTAATATTGGAGTACCTCAGGGGTCTATTCTTGGCCCTCTATTATTTGCCATTTATATAAATGATCTTCCATTAAATCTGTCGTCGTCCTGCGATCTATTTGCTGATGACTGCACAGTATATACAAACGCTGTTGATCGTAATGTGCTAGAATTATCCTTGCAACAGGAAATAAATAGTGTAGTTAACTGGAGTCATGCAAACCGCATGCAAATTAACATTACTAAAACAAAGTCTATGTTAATAGGAACCAGGCAAAGACTTCACACTCTAAACTCGCAGAGAACTCTTCAGCTGCACATTGGCAGCACGCCTGTAGAAAGTGTCACCGAGCACAAGACACTGGGTGTTATCATAGATCAAAATCTAACTTTTAACTCACATGTTCATGCTCTAGTTAAACAAATAGCCAAAAAAGTATACCAACTTGCCAAAATTAAAAATTTCCTTGACGAAAACACAAGAAAGATATTCTATACTTCTCATATACAAACACATATTGATTACTGCTCCACAGTCTGGGATGGATGCTCCAAATCAATAACAAAACGCCTATATTCACTCCAGAAAAGGGCATTGCGTTTAATTAATGGTGAAAAGCTTACCGACAATTCTAACCTATATAAACGTCTCCGGTTACTGCCACTCCACAAGCGCCTGCTTTTTAATAAGACCAAACTAATTCACAAAATCCTATTTCAAAATGCTCCAAGCTACCTTTGGCCATTGTTTAAATATAACGCTAGACATAGCGAACGACTAAATATACTTCATGTCCCTAAACCTAGGATAGACTTATATAAAACAAGCTTAGCATACTCTGCCGCTCAGTTGTGGAACAATCTTCCACAAGAAATCAAAGACACCACCAATCATGATACATACATTCGCAACCTGTTTGAACACTACCTTAGTACAGACTACATGCCCCCATAACAAACAACACAAAAAAGACAATAATGGTAACTTATCTCAAACGACAACTAGCCAAAAAACATTCCCTTATGTATGGCACGTTACACCCTCCTTAGGTATTTATAATGCCCATGTTAAACACTGCCTCAGTGAGTCATTTGTTATTGATTATTTTTCATGCGTTTTAATGTTCTTTTGTTGTCAAAAGTTGCTTCATAAGTGATGTTGAATGAAAGAATGTATGAGAGGAAATAGAGAAGAAGGGCAGAATGTCAGACGGGCCTGCGTGCCCAATTCTTAACCCTTTGAAAATAAAGACTTATTATTATTATATTATTATTATTATTGGCACGTTGACATGAACAGTGCAGAACCGTGGCATCGACTTTGACAATTGGGGAGTACTGCTGTTGTCCGCTCGGCTGGGCGAAGTCAAATCTCTGCAGGTGCGGCGATTTGAGGTAGTCAAGAGCCAAGGACGATGCACGGAGCTGTGCGAGCATAGGTAGCTATGTTAGTAAAATGTGACGGGCATTCGTCCATGCTATGTCTTTATGACATCAGTCATATACAGTCTTAGGTTGGAGTAATCATCCACTTACATATACAGCGTTAGGTTGGAGTAATCATCCACCTACATATACAGCGTTAGGTTGGAGTAATCATCCACCTATATATACAGGCTCAGGTTGGAGTAATCATCCACCTACATATACAGCGTTAGGTTGGAGTAATCATCCACCTACATATACAGCGTTAGGTTGGAGTAATCATCCACCTATATATACAGGCTCAGGTTGGAGTAATCATCCACCTACATATACAGCGTTAGGTTGGAGTAATCATCCACCTACATATACAGCGTTAGGTTGGAGTAATCATCCACCTACATATACAGCCTTAGGTTGGAGTAATCATCCACCTACATATACAGCGTTAGGTTGGAGTAATCATCCACCTATATATACAGCGTTAGGTTGGAGTAATCATCCACCTATATATACAGGCTCAGGTTGGAGTAATCATCCACCTACATATACAACGTTAGGTTGGAGTAATCATCCACCTATATATACAGCGTTAGGTTGGAGTAATCATCCACCTATATATACAGGCTCAGGTTGGAGTAATCATCCACCTACATATACAGCGTTAGGTTGGAGTAATCATCCACCTATATATACAGGCTCAGGTTGGAGTAATCATCCACCTATATATACAGGCTCTCAGGTTGAAGTAATCATCCACCTACATATACAGCGTTAGGTTGGAGTAATCATCCACCTATATATACAGCGTTAGGTTGGAGTAATTATCCACCTATATATACAGGATCAGGTTGGAGTAATCATTCACCTACATATACAGCGTTAGGTTGGAGTAATCATCCACCTATATATACAGGATCAGGTTGGAGTAATCATTCACCTACATATACAGGCTCAGTTTGGAGTAATCATTCACCTACATATACAGGATCAGGTTGGAGTAATCATTCACCTACATATACAGGCTCAGGTTGGAGTAATCATCCACCTATATATACAGCGTTAGGTTGGAGTAATCATTCACCTACATATACAGGCTCAGGTTGGAGTAATCATTCACCTATATATACAGGCTCAGGTTGGAGTAATCATTCACCTATATATACAGGCTCAGGTTGGAGTAATCATCCACCTATAAAGCTTCAGTCGGTCTGCTAGATAGCGCTGTGGTTCTCTTTGGGAACACTGGACAAACAATAAGGCACAGAAACACGACAAAGACACGTTTACATACATGAATGTCCCATACAAACAACAGAGACAGATTGATATAAATGAATGCCCCATACAAACAACAGAGACAGATTTACATAAACAACTACCCCCGTGCAAACAACAAAAGTCGTACATATATCTAGCATATATATGGTTATCAAGATGGTCAAGATGGAGTCACTCTATCACAGCCACCCAGTTCGCGAATTCTCCGACTCGTTTTGTAGTTTCTTATCCAAGCATCGCTATAGATGTCCAGCCTTCTACAGGTGGAGACACTGCCCCAGACACCTCCAGTAGCAGGTTCCCACATGGCTGGACACAAAGATACGCTACAGGTGGAGACACTGCCCCAGACACCTCCAGTAACAGGTTCCCACATGGCTGGACACAAAGATACGCTACAGGTGGAGACACTGCCCCAGACACCTCCAGTAACAGGTTCCCACATGGCTGGACACAAAGATACGCTACAGGTGGAGACACTGCCCCAGACACCTCCAGTAACAGGTTCCCACATGGCTGGGCACAAAGATACGCTACAGGTGGAGACACTGCCCCAGACACCTCCAGTAACAGGTTTCCACATGGCTGGGCACAAAGATACGCTACAGGTGGAGACACTGCCCCAGACACCTCCAGTAACAGGTTTCCACATGGCTGGGCACAAAGATACGCTACAGGTGGAGTCACTGCCCCAGATATCTCCAGTAACAGGTTCCCACATGGCTGGACACAAAGATACGCTACAGGTGGAGTCACTGCCCCAGACACCTCCAGTAGCAGGTCTCCACATGGCTGGGCACAAAGATACGCTACAGGTGGAGACACTGCCCCAGACACCTCCAGTAGCAGGTCTCCACATGGCTGGGCACAAAGATACGCTACAGGTGGAGTCACTGCCCCAGACACCTCCAGTAACAGGTTTCCACATGGCTGGGCACAAAGATACGCTACAGGTGGAACCACTGCCCAAGACACCTCCAGTAGCAGGTCTCCGCATGGCTGGACACAAAGATACGCTACAGGTGGAGACACTGCCCCAGACACCTCCAGTAACAGGTTCCCACATGGCTGGGCACAAAGATACGCTACAGGTGGAGACACTGCCCCAGACACCTCCAGTAACAGGTTCCCACATGGCTGGACACAAAGATACGCTACAGGTGGAGACACTGCCCAGACACCTCCAGTAACAGGTTCCCACATGGCTGGACACAAAGATACGCTACAGGTGGAAGACACTGCCCCAGACACCTCCAGTAACAGGTTCCCACATGGCTGGGCACAAAGATACGCTACAGGTGGAGTCACTGCCCCAGACACCTCCAGTAAACAGGTTTCCACATGGCTGGGCACAAAGATACGCTACAGGTGGAGTCACTGCCCCAGACACCTCCAGTAACAGGTTCCCACATGCTGGACACAAAGATACGCTACAGGTGGAGTCACTGCCCCAGACACCTCCAGTAACAGGTTCCCACATGGCTGGGCACAAAGATACGCTACAGGTGGAGTCACTGCCCCAGACACCTCCAGTAACAGGTTCCCACATGGCTGGGCACAAAGATACGCTACAGGTGGAGTCACTGCCCCAGACACCTCCAGTAACAGGTTTCCACATGGCTGGGCACAAAGATACGCTACAGGTGGAGTCACTGCCCCAGACACCTCCAGTAACAGGTTCCCACATGGCTGGACACAAAGATACGCTACAGGTGGAGTCACTGCCCCAGACACCTCCAGTAACAGGTTCCCACATGGCTGGGCACAAAGATACGCTACAGGTGGAGTCACTGCCCCAGACACCTCCAGTAACAGGTTCCCACATGGCTGGGCACAAAGATACGCTACAGGTGGAGTCACTGCCCCAGACACCTCCAGTAACAGGTTCCCACATGGCTGGACACAAAGATACGCTACAGGTGGAGTCACTGCCCCAGACACCTCCAGTAACAGGTTCCCACAGGGCTGGACACAAAGATACGCTACAGGTGGAGTCACTGCCCAGACACCTCCAGTAACAGGTTCCCACATGGCTGGGCACAAAGATACGCTACAGGTGGAGTCACTGCCCCAGACACCTCCAGTAACAGGTTCCACATGGCTGGGCACAAAGATACGCTACAGGTGGAGTCACTGCCCCAGACACCTCCAGTAACAGGTTTCCACATGGCTGGGCACAAAGATACGCTACAGGTGGAGTCACTGCCCCAGACACCCCCAGTAGCAGGTCTCCGCATAGTTTGGCACAAAGATACGCTACAGGTGGAGTCACTGCCCCAGACACATCCAGTAACAGGTTTCCACATGGCTGGGCACGAAGGTAGTCTACTGTTGACCTCTTCGTCGCTGGCCAGCTATTCTACTGTCCTTGATTTTCTCCAATGAATTCCCATGCTGTAAGTTATGATTATGTCAGGATAACCTTGTGGTTATCCCGACTTAGTGAATAATCTTCTTTATGTTCTCTGATTTCTTTCGGTGATGTTTCTGTTGTTCAGCTTGATTCTGGCACTTTTACAGTTTAGATTATTTACCGAATAATCCATTCTACAGGACACAGGGCTCTCAATGGCGTTTCGGCATTCACACTGACAACAGGTGTTCTGCAACAACTCAACGCAGAATGCAGACGACATAGCCTGGCAGACAGCAGTGAAGAAGACAAGACAGAGACAGACAGACGGGATACAGACAAAGACAGAAGACACGCCGTCTCTACAAGCATAGGAGGTGACCAGAAGAGAGGAGGGACAACAAAGGAGAACACAGAATGGCATTACCAGATGCAATTTGTCAAAGATTTCATGGAATATTCCCCCAGCCTGAAGGTAATTGTTAGCTACGCATATTGTGCATGTTTGTTCATTGTTTACGAAATGGGTGTTATATATGTTGGCATGAGAGTTTAGATAACGAGGTGGCTGGGGAAGGTTTAGTGGTGGGGGTGAGAGTTTACTCAACGGGAGACTGACTGGTTGATATGAGTGTTTAGTGGTGGGGTGAGAGTTTACTCAACGGGAGACTGACTGGTTGGGATGAGTGTTTAGATAGCTAGTCGGTGATAATTTCGGATGTGTACAAACACAGCTATAACATCAAGAGATGTACACAGAAATGTATACTATAATGTATAAACATAGCTTTAACATCAAGAGATGTACACTGACATGTATGACTTAGTGTACAAACACAGTTATATCATCATGAGACGTACACACACAGGTCTGACACAGGTGTACAAACATAACTGCTCCAGTGAGTCTCCGTGGCGAAGTGGTAAAGCCGTCTGACTCGCGTTCTGAAGGTTGTGGGTTCGATTCCGAGCCACGTCTTCCAGTTCACGAGTGCATTTTTATCGGAGACTCCTGGGGATCGTCGCTGAAGCTATGAGTTCGTGCTTTGTGAGACACTTTCTGCAGGTCGCCTGCGGAAAGAGATTGTGCGATATGGGACAAAACCCTTTAAAAAAAGTCGCTTAAAAGTCGACAGGATCGGCTTCATTGCACCGGGTATTTATCCCATATGGCTCGGTCTCTTTCCGCAACGCGGAAAGCGTCGCACAAAGCACGAACTCCGTAGCTTTTAGCGACGACCCACAGGAGTCTCCGAAACATTTAACTCGTAAACCGAAGGGCGCGGCCCTGAATCGAACCCACAACCTTCGAAACCCGCTGCAATGAAGTCGAGCCTCTCGACTTTTACGATGTTTTTCTTTTTAAGACTGCGTTCAGAAAACGCTATACAGTAGTTCAAACGCAACCAATCTTCATTGTGACGTTGGCAGTTGGCTGGTAGACGACATATTAATATTTCTACTATTATGTTTCTCTGACAGTTAAACTGTGGCACGGACGTCTCCACGTCACCGATCTCTCTCCATCGGTTCTCCAGCCTGACCAGCCTCCACCTGCAGAGAGTACCAGTACAGCGGATCGAGGGCCTACAGTCGCTGCGCAACAGCCTCACTACAATCACCGTCTACAAGGGACTCGACAAGGTCAAGGTCAGTTTACAAGGCTGTCTTTGTGTCCACACATTGCTTCTCTTGTACCAAGAGTGTGGTAGACAGCTCGCCAGGTTACCTTGTGTCCACACTGCTTCTCTTGTAGCAAAGGTGTGGGAGACAGCTCGTCATGTTACCTTTGTGTCCACACTACTTCTCTTGTAGCAAAGGTGTGGTAGACAGCTCGCCAGGTTACCTTGTGTCCACACTGCTTCTCTTGTAGCAAAGGTGTGGGAGACAGCTCGTCATGTTACCTTTGTGTCCACACTACTTCTCTTGTAGCAAAGGTGTGGGAGACAGCTCGCCAGGTTACCTTGTGTCCACACTGCTTCTCTTGTAGCAAAGGTGTGGGAGACAGCTCGCCAGGTTACCTTTGTGTCCACACTGCTTCTCTTGTAGCAAAGATGTGGGAGACAGCTCGAAGGGCCAGACAAAAAAGACCAGGAGACAGATGGTTTGTGTCATAATTTTCAGTGATCAGGCTCGCGGGAGGATTGTATCACCACGTTTTTTTTCTGTTTATATACTTGATTAATATACTTGATTTATATGTTTTCATACACTGGTGATTCAGAAAGTAATGGCAAGCTACTGAACGGAAACTTCTCAAGAAATCACAAACAGCAAAATAATGCTGGGTTTATAGCTACGTCCTGTAAAGGATATGCCACTAACTTGTATATATTTTATTTATGTTGATTTATGTAGTGTATTTATATAGTTGATGCATATAGTTGATTTATGTAGTTTGTTTATATACATATTTTGTATATTTGATTTATATAGTTGATTATATAGTTGGTTTATGTAGTTTATTTATAATGTTAATGTATATAGTTGTTTTATATAGTTGATGTATATAGCTGATTTATGTAGTTTTATTTATATAGATGATTATATTGTTGATGTATGTAGTTTACTTGATTATCTCACTAAAAGCGTTTGGAATTCATCATGATACCTGGGAGACTGCTGCCAAAGACCGAAATTTGTGGCGTACATCATTACGCAAGGGTGCAGTCACGCGTGAGGCAACCAGGACTGCAAGAGCTGTGAAGAAAAGGATGGACAGAAAAACCACTGCAAGAGATCCTCCTCCTGGATCGTCAAGCATTCTTTGCCCAAATTGTCAAAGTACATTTCGAGCCAAAATAGGCCTTATCAGCCATCTTAGAACTCACGGCTCCACACCTTCAACCCCACTGGATGAAATGAATAGTCATCATTATTCTTGATGGACAAACAACAACATGTAGTTTATTTATATACATGATTTGCATATTTGATTTATATAGTTGACGTGTTGCAAGTGTTCTTGCCATCTGGGTGTTCAGCGCATCATGGCTGTCAGCATCTTGTCATGTCATTTAATGTGGCCACAGTCCCAGTTTTACGTCCTCCAGTAGCAGACTGTGTAAGATGAGTTGCTGGAGCATTTATCAATATACCTTTTCTGTCCTAGAAACTGGGTCCATTCTTCTCTCCATCCACATGTCAAACGACTCAAATGTATGCTTCATAGAAGTCGCGTAGCCGAAAGGTTAACAATTCTGATTTGTGCGGTAGGGGGTTCTCTCCACACACTTATAAGTTGAACTTAAAATGTTGACTTCTCGTCCTCGATTTGGGGGCTTACATTACAAGGGCCTCAGAAGTCGAAGTGGGTTTGCTTGATGACGAGGGACACTGGTTATAGGGAAATCTAATCCACACGCAAACATCGGTCCAGTGTTGACCACATGGAGTTCTAAGCGAGAGAACAAAAACAAACATTGTGTATTTCATCGTTTTAATCAAGGTATGCGCGCGCTACACATAAATCAAGAAATGTGCAGAGGCCCAGACAATTCGTGTCTTCACCGATGATCTCAGATCGTTTGTGAAGAAACCAGTTTGCTCTAAGATAGCTCCCCAACAGCTCAACAATTGTTCTCACATTCCAGGACCTACTGGAGCTGTGTGGCGGGGACCTGAGCGCGCCCTCGTCTTGGCCTCAGCTGAAGTGTGTCTCTCTGGTGTTCAACTCGCTGTCCGACCTCGATGACTCGTTGGTAAGTGTCCGGTCTGTGGTCATCTACACGTGGCATTCTCCCCGGAAATGTCCGGCAACAACAGCATTCAGCTTTTTTTTTTTTTTTTCGCATATCCTTTACAGGACATCGCTGTCAACACCAGCATCTTTCAGCTGTCTGTTGATTTCTTGGCAAGATTACGCTCAGTAGTTTGCTATTGCTTTCTGAGCGGCCGGCTCACATACCCCGTAAGTTACCCATGCGATTCGAACCACTGCTGATTCAAACTGTCATCACGTTACCGACGAGAGTATACGAGATTACGGAGAAAAGTCATAATCCTCTAAGCCACGAAGCCCGCAGCATTCAGCTACCAGAAGGATATTAACATTTTAAACATGTTGTCTAATGTTTCAGGCGAAAGAGGTTTAGTGGGGTGGGGGGGGGGGGGGCGCTATTGTTTAACATTTAAAGGACCTCATATTGCCTAACATTTCAGGGGCCACATATTGTCTAAAGTTTCAAGGGGCCACATATTGTCTAACATTTCAGGGGACCACATATTGTCTAACATTTCATGGAACCACACACTGTCTAAAGTTTCAGGGGACTACATATTTACTAACATTTCAGGGGCCACATATCGTCTAACGTTGCAGGGGTCATATATTGTCTAACGTTTCAGGGGACCACATATCATCTAACGTTTCAGGGGACCACATATTGTCTAACGTTGCAGGGGGCCAAATATCATGTATCGTTTCAGGGGACCACATATTGTCTAACGTTGCAGGGGGCCAAATATCATATATCGTTTCAGGGGGCCACATATTGTCTAATGTTTCAGGGACCACATATTGTCTAACGTCTCAGGGGACCATTTATTGTCTAACGTTTCAGGGAACCACATATCATCTAACGTTTCAGAGGACCACATATAGTCTAACGTTTCAGGGGACCGTATATTGTCTAACGTTGCAGGGGGCCACATATTGTCTAATGTCTCAGGGACCACATATTGTCTAACGTCTCAGGGGACCATTTATTGTCTAACGTTTCAGGGAACCACATATCATCTAACGTTTCAGAGGACCACATATAGTCTAACGTTTCAGGGGACCACATATTGTCTAACGTCTCAGGGGACCACATATCATCTAACGTTTCAGGGGACCACATATCATCTAACGCTTCAGGGGACCACATATCATCTAAAGTCTCAGGGGACCACATATTGTCTAACGTCTCAGGGGACCACATATCATCTAACGTTTCAGGGGACCATATATTGTCTAACGTTTCAGGGGCCACATATTGTCTAACGTTTCAAGGGGCCACATATCGTCTAACGTTTCAGGGGGCCATATGTTGTCTACAGTTTCAGGGGACCACATATCATCTAACGTTTCAGGGGGCGATATGTTGTCTACAGTTTCAGGGTACCACATATCGTCTAACGTTTCAGGGGACCACATATTGTCTAACGTCTCAGGGGACCACATATCATCTATCATTTCAGGGGGCCATATGTTGTCTACCGTTTCAGGGGCCACATATTGTCTAACGTTTCAAGGGGCCACATATTGTCTAACGTTTCAAGGGGCCACATATTGTCTAACATTTCAAGGGGCCACATATTGTCTAACGTTTCAAGAAGCCACATATCGTCTAACGTTTCAAGGGACCACATATCGTCTAACGTTTCAAGGGACCACATATAGTCTAACGTTTCAAGGGACCACATATCGTCTAACGTTTCAAGGGGACCACATATTATCTAACGTTTCAAGGGATCACATATTGTCTAACGTTTCAAGGGACCACATATCGTCTAACGTTTCAAGGGACCACATATTGTCTACTGTTTCAAGGGACCACATATTGTCTAACGTTTCAAGGGACCACATATAGTCTAACGTTTCAAGGGACCACATATCATCTAACGTTTCAAGGGATCACATATTGTCTAACGTTTCAAGGGACCACATATCGTCTAACGTTTCAAGGGACCACATATTGTCTACCGTTTCAAGGGACCACATATTGTCTAACGTTTCAAGGGACCACATATTGTCTAACGTGTCAAGGGACCACATATTGTCTAACGTTTCAGGGGCCACATATTTGTCTAACTTTTCAAGGGGCACATATGTTGTCTAACGTTTCAAGGGACCACATATTGTCTAACGTTTCAAGGGACCACATATTGTCTAACGTTAAGGGACCACATATTGTCTAACGTTTCAAGGGACCACATATTGTCTAACGTTTCAGGGGGCCATATGTTGTCTAACGTTTCAAGGGACCACATATTGTCTAACGTTTCAAGGGACCACATATTGTCTAACGTTTCAAGGGACTACATATTGCCTAACGTCTCAGGGGACCACATATTGTCTAACGTTTCAAGGTACCACATATTGTCTAACGTTTCAGGGGGCCATATGTTGTCTAACGTTTCAAGGGACCACATATTGTTTAACTTTTAAAGGACCTCATATTGCCTAACATTTCAGGGGCCACATATTGTCTAAAGTTTCAAGGGGCTACATATTGTCTAACATTTCAGGGGACCACATATTGTCTAACATTTCATGGAACCACACACTGTCTAAAATTTCAGGGGACCACATATTTTCTAACATTTCAGGGGCCACATATCGTCTAACGTTGCAGGGGTCACATATTGTCTAACGTTTCAGGGGACAACATATCATCTAACGTTTCAGGGGACCACATATTGTCTAACGTTGCAGGGGGCCACATATTGTCTAACGTCTCAGGGACCACATATTGTCTAACGTCTCAGGGGACCATTTATTGTCTAACGTTTCAGGGAACCACATATCATCTAACATTTCAGGGGACCACATATTGTCTAACGTTTCAGGGGACCGTATATTGTCTAAAGTTTCAGGGGACCACATATCATCTAACGTTTCAGAAGACCACATATTGTCTAACGACTCAGGGGACCACATATTGTCTAACGTCTAAGGGGACTACATATCATTTAACGTTTCAGGGGACCACATATCATCTAACGCTTCAGGGGACCACATATCATCTCAAGTCTCAGGGGACCACATATTGTCTAACGTCTCAGGGGACCACATATCATCTAACGTTTCAGGGGACCATATATTGTCTAATGTTTCAGGGGACCACATATCATCTAACGTTGCAGGGGGCCACATATTGTCTAACGTTGCAGGGGACCACATATTGTCTAATGTCTCAGGGAACCACATATCGTCTAACGTTTCAAGGGGCCATATGTTGTCTACCGTTTCAGTGGCCACATAATGTCTAACGTTTCAAGGGGCCACATATCGTCTAACGTTTCAGGGGGCCATATGTTGTCTAACGTCTCAGGGGACCACATATCATCTAACGTTTCAGGGGGCCATATGTTGTCTACCGTTTAAGGGGACACATATTGTCTAACGTTTCAAGGGGCCACTTTTCGTCTAACGTTTCAAGGGGCCACATATTGTCTAACGTTTCAAGGGGCCACATATCGTCTAACGTTTCAAGGGACCACATATCGTCTAATATTTCATGGTACCACATATAGTCTAACGTTTCAAGGGACCACATATCGTCTAACGTTTCAAGGGACCACATATCGTCTAACGTTTCAAGGGACCACCTATCGTATAACGTTTCAAAAGACCACATATCGTCTAGCGTTTCAAGGGACCACATATTGTCTAACGTTTCAAGGGACCACATATCGTCTAACGTTTCAAGGGACCACATATTGTCTAACGTTTCAAGGGACCACGTATTGTCTAACGTTTCAAGGGACCACATATTGTCTAACGTTTCAAGGGACCACATATTGTCTAACGTTTCAAGGGACTACATATCGTCTAACGTTTCAAGGGAACACATATTGTCTAACGTTTCAGGGGGCCATATGTTGTCTAACGTTTCAAGGGACCACATATTGTCTAACGTTTCAAGGGACCACATATCGTCTAACGTTTCAAGGGACCACATATTGTCTAACGTTTCTAGGGACCACATATTGTCTAACGTTTCAAGGGACCACGTATTGTCTAACGTTTCAAGGGACCACATATTGTCTAACGTTTCAAGGGACCACATATTGTCTAACGTTTCAAGGGACTACATATCGTCTAACGTTTCAAGGGACCACATATTGTCTAACGTTTCAGGGGGCCATATGTTGTCTAATGTTTCAAGGGACCACATATTGTCTAACGTTTCAAGGGACCACATATCGTCTAACCTTTCAAGGGACCACATATTGTCTAACGTTTCAAGGGACCACGTATTGTCTAACGTTTCAAGGGACCACATATTGTCTAACGTTTCAAGGGACCACATATTGTCTAACGTTTCAAGGGACCACATATCGTCTAACGTTTCAAGGCACCACATATTGTTTAACTTTTAAAGGACCTCATATTGCCTAACATTTCAGGGGCCACATATTGTCTAAAGTTTCAAGGGGCCACATATTGTCTAACATTTCAGGGGACCACATATTGTCTAACATTTCATGGAACCACACACTGTCTAAAATTTCAGGGGACCACATATTTTCTAACATTTCAGGGGCCACATATCGTCTAACGTTGCAGGGGTCACATATTGTCTAACGTTTCAGGGGACAACATATCATCTAACGTTTCAGGGGACCACATATTGTCTAACGTTGCAGGGGGCCACATATTGTCTAACGTCTCAGGGACCACATATTGTCTAACGTCTCAGGGGACCATTTATTGTCTAACGTTTCAGGGAACCACATATCATCTAACATTTCAGGGGACCACATATTGTCTAACGTTTCAAGGGACCACATATTGTCTAACGTTTCAGGGGGCCATATGTTGTCTAATGTTTCAAGGGACCACATATTGTCTAACGTTTCAAGGGACCACATATCGTCTAACCTTTCAAGGGACCACATATTGTCTAACGTTTCAAGGGACCACGTATTGTCTAACGTTTCAAGGGACCACATATTGTCTAACGTTTCAAGGGACCATATATAGTCTAACGTTTCAAGGGACCATATATCGTCTAACGTTTCAAGGGACCACATATTGTTTAACTTTTAAAGGACCTCATATTGCCTAACATTTCAGGGGCCACATATTGTCTAAAGTTTCAAGGGGCCACATATTGTCTAACATTTCAGGGGACCACATATTGTCTAACATTCATGAACCACACACTGTCTAAAATTTCAGGGGACCACATATTTTCTAACATTTCAGGGGCCACATATCGTCTAACGTTGCAGGGGTCACATATTGTCTAACGTTTCAGGGGACAACATATCATCTAACGTTTCAGGGGACCACATATTGTCTAACGTTGCAGGGGGCCACATATTGTCTAACGTCTCAGGGACCACATATTGTCTAACGTCTCAGGGGACCATTTATTGTCTAACGTTTCAGGGAACCACATATCATCTAACATTTCAGGGGACCACATATTGTCTAACGTTTCAGGGGACCGTATATTGTCTAACGTTTCAGGGGACCACATATCATCTAACGTTTCAGAAGACCACATATTGTCTAACGACTCAGGGGACCACATCAAAATATTAACAACAATACTCTATGTGGAGCGGTGTTTATAGACTTTAGGAAAGCATTCGATATGATAGATCATACTATTCTAATTAAAAAACTAGAAACAATGAAAGTAAGTTTTAATATAGTGACATTAATAAAATCATTCTTATTAGACAGAAAGCAAGTAGTATCACACAATAAAGCTTTATCTCAAGCCATTACCATTAATATTGGAGTACCTCAGGGGTCTATTCTTGGCCCTCTATTATTTGCCATTTATATAAATGATCTTCCATTAAATCTGTCGTCGTCCTGCGATCTATTTGCTGATGACTGCACAGTATATACAAACGCTGTTGATCGTAATGTGCTAGAATTATCCTTGCAACAGGAAATAAATAGTGTAGTTAACTGGAGTCATGCAAACCGCATGCAAATTAACATTACTAAACAAAGTCTATGTTAATAGGAACCAGGCAAAGACTTCACACTCTAAACTCGCAGAGAACTCTTCAGCTGCACATTGGCAGCACGCCTGTAAAAAGTGTCACCGAGCACAAGACACTGGGTGTTATCATAGATCAAAATCTAACCTTTTAACTCACATGTTCATGCTCTAGTTAAACAAATAGCCAAAAAAGTATACCAACTTGCCAAAATTAAAAATTTCCTTGACGAAAACACAAGAAAGATATTCTATACTTCTCATATACAAACACATATTGATTACTGCTGCCACAGTCTGGGATGGATGCTCCAAATCAATACGAAACGCCTATATTCACTCCAGAAAAGGGCAGTGCGTTTAATTAATGGTGAAAAGCTTACCGACAATTCTAACCTATATAAACGTCTCCGGTTACTGCCACTCCACAAAGCGCCTAGCTTTTTAATAAGACCAAACTAATTCACAAAATCCTATTTCAAAATGCTCCAAGCTACCTTTGGCCATTGTTTAAATATAACGCTAGACATAGCGAACGACTAAATATACTTCATGTCCTAAACTAGGATAGACTTATATAAAACAAGCTTAGCATACTCTGCCACTCAGTTGTGGAACAATCTTCCACAAGAAATCAAAGACACCACCAATCATGATACATACATTCGCAACCTGTTTGAACACTACCTTAGTACAGACTACATGCCCCCATAACAAACAACACAAAAAAGACAATAATGGTAACTTATCTCAAACGACAACTAGCCAAAAAACATTCCTTATGTATGGCACGTTACACCCTCCTTAGGTATTTATAATGCCCATGTTAAACACTGCCTCAGTGAGTCATTTGTTATTGATTATTTTTCATGCGTTTTAATGTTCTTTTGTTGTCAAAAGTTGCTTCATAAGTGATGTTGAATGAAAGAATGTATGAGAGGAAATAGAGAAGAAGGGCAGAATGTCAGACGGGCCTGCGTGCCCAATTCTTAACCCTTTGAAAATAAAGACTTATTATTATTATTATTATTATTATTATTATAACGTCTAAGGGGACTACATATCATTTAACGTTTCAGGGGACCACATATCATCTCAAGTCTCAGGGGACCACATATTGTCTAACGTCTCAGGGGACCACATATCATCTAACGTTTCAGGGGACCATATATTGTCTAATGTTTCAGGGGACCACATATCATCTAACTTTGCAGGGGACACATATTGTCTAACGTTGCAGGGGACCACATATTGTCTAATGTCTCAGGGAACCACATATCGTCTAACGTTTCAAGGGGCCATATGTTGTCTACCGTTTCAGTGGCCACATAATGTCTAACGTTTCAAGGGGCCACATATCGTCTAACGTTTCAGGGGGCCATATGTTGTCTAACGTCTCCAGGGACCACATATCATCTAACGTTTCAGGGGGCCATATGTTGTCTACCGTTTAAGGGGACACATATTGTCTAACGTTTCAAGGGGCCACTTTTCGTCTAACGTTTCAAGGGGCCACATATTGTCTAACGTTTCAAGGGGCCACATATCGTCTAACGTTTCAAGGGACCACATATCGTCTAATATTTCATGGTACCACATATAGTCTAACGTTTCAAGGACCACATATCGTCTAACGTTTCAAGGGACCACATATCGTCTAACGTTTCAAGGGACCACCTATCGTAAACGTTTCAAAAGACCACATATCGTCTAGCGTTTCAAGGGACCACATATTGTGTCTAACGTTTCAGGGACCACATATCGTCTAACGTTTCAAGGGACCACATATTGTCTACGTTTCAAGGGACCACGTATTGTCTAACGTTTCAAGGGACCACATATTGTCTAACGTTTCAAGGGACCACATATTGTATAACGTTTCAAGGGACTACATATCGTATAACGTTTCAAGGGACCACATATTGTCTAACGTTTCAGGGGCCATATGTTGTCAACGTTTCAAGGGACACATATTGTCTAACGTTTTCAAAGGACCACATATCGTCTACGTTTCAAGGGACCACATATTGTTCTAACGTTTTCAAGGGACCACATATTGTCTAACGTTTCAAGGGACCACGTTATTGTCTAACGTTCAAGGGACCCACTATATTGTCTAACGTTTCAATGGGAACTACATATTGTCTAACGTTTCAAGGAACTACATATCGTCTAACAGTTTCAAGGGACCACATATTGTCTAACGTTTCAGGGGGCCATATGTTGTCTAATGTTTCAAGGGACCACATATTGTCTAACGTTTCAAGGGACCACATATCGTCTAACGTTTCAAGGGACCACATATTGTCTACCGTTTCAAGGGACCACATATTGTCTAACGTTTCAAGGGACCACATATTGTCTAACGTTTCAAGGGACCACATATTGTCTAACGTTTCAAGGGACCACATATCGTCTAACGTTTCAAGGCACCACATATCGTCTAACGTTTCAAGGGACCACATATCGTCTAACGTTTCAAAGGACTACATATTGTCTAACGTTTCAAGGGACCACATCACATATTGTCTAACGTTTCAGGGGGCCATATGTTGTCTAACGTTTCAAGGAACCACATATTGTCTAACGTTTCAAGGGACCACATATTGTCTAACGTTTCAAGGGACTACATATTGTCTAACGCCTCGGGAAACCACATATTGTCTAACGTTTAAAGGGGAAACCACATATTGTCAAATTTTTTCAGGGGGCCATTTTTGTCTAACGTTTAAAGGGCCCAACATTTTGTTAACGTTTAAAGGGCCCCAATATTGTCAAAACCGTTTCAAGGGCCCATTTATTTTTCAAAACCCTCAGGGGACCACATATTGTTAACGCTTCAAGGGACGAAATACCGTCTAACATTTAAAAGGGGCCATTTTTGTCAAACTTTTAAAGGGGGCCAATAGGGTCTTCCGTTTCAGGGGGAAATATGTTGTCAAAAGTTTAAAGGGGACCACATATTGTCTAGCGTTTCAGAGGACCACATATTGTCAAACTTTTTCCAAGGGACCACATATTGTTAACGTTTCAAGGGACCACATATTGTCTAACGTTTCAAGGGCCAAATTATTGTCTAACTTTTAAAGGGGGCCACATATCATCTAACGTTTTAGGGGACAAATGTTGTCTAAAGTCTCGGGGGCCCACTTATTGTCTAATTTTAAAGGGCCCACATAGTGTCTAACGTTTTAAGGGACACATTTTGTCTAACGTTTCAAGGGGCCACATTCGTCTAACGTTTCGGGGGCCATATGTTGTCTAACGTTTCAAGGGACACATTTTGGGTCTAGGTCTCAGGGGACCAATTGTCTAACTTTTAAAGGGGGACCCCCATTTTTGAATAACGTTTCAAGGGACCACATATTTTAACTTTTAAAGGGGACCAAAATATTGTCTAAGTTTCAGGGGGCATATTTTCAAACGTCTCGGGGGACCACATAGGGGCAATGTTTAAAGGGACCACATATTGTCTAACGTTTTAAGGGACCACATATTGTCTAACTTTCGGGGGCCACATATTGTCTAAAATTTCATGGGGCCCACATATTGTTAACTTTTCCCGGGGGCCCACATATTGTCAAAATTTCGGGGGCCCACATATTGTCTAACTTTTCGGGAAAAACAAATTGTCTAACATTTCAGGGGCCAATATTGTCTAACATTTCAGGGGCCACATATTGTCTAAAATTTCATCGGGCCACATATTGTCTAACATTTCAGGGGACCACATATTGTCTAACATTTCAGGGGACCACATATTGTCTAACATTTCAGGGGCCACACATTGTCTAACATTTCAGGGGGCCACATATTGTCTAACATTTCAGGGGCCACATATTGTCTAACATTTCAGGGGCCACATATTGTCTAACATTTCAGGGGCCACATATTGTCTAACATTTCAGGGGCCACATATCGTGTAACGTTTCACGGGGCCTACTTCAGCAGGGATCCGTAAGGCTCACTTGCCATCGAACCAGCGGACACGCTGGCAGTCTGCCACTGCTTTCTGTTCTATATTAAACCTGTCTGTTGTATCATCACATATTCTTACAACTGCCTGGTGTTTGTCGTAAACTTTTTATGATCTGTATTAAGTGTAATAGGAAGTTCTTTCCTTCCTTATTTTCCGTAACTGTTCATTTCCTTCCTTGTTAACGTGTCTTTGAGTAGCATATCAAGAGAGTGCAAGATCCACAGTGTATTCATTGCTTTATTAAATTATTGCCTTCACCTTAAATATGTTTTCAGTGCGCTTCTATTTGGTCTACGGCCAGCTTGTACTATGTTTATGTTTCCTTACCTTTTCTGTTTAGATATGTTTGTTCTATAGTATGTTCTTGATCTGCCTCACGTCATCCGTTACAGCTGGAGCTGTGATTGTTTAAATGTATTCACGTATTCTATAGTGTGTTTACATTTCTCACGTCTTTCGTTACGACTGGAGATAGGAATGTATACATGTATTCACATATTGTATATTTTGTTATTATGTCTCATACCTGTCGCTACAACTAAAGCTACGATTGTATAAATGTATCCCCATTTATGCTGTTTTGTCTCATATAAGAAACCTTCCTGTATATTTCAACCTATAATTACTTAAATTAGGTACACTTGTTCATGTGTTATGTTATGTTCCTCTATTTTACACATTATGTTTCAGTTGGGGTTACGATTAGACATATTTATTCACATGATCAATGTTATACTTTACTATTTTGGGATTTTTAACTTCAGCGATGTTAGCTATGTTCTCTATTTGTCCTAAAGAACCACTAGGAATGATCTTCGGTGTTCTGCATGTCCTAGACAATTACGCATGCAGTTAGTTATTAGTTATGTTAGTTAGTTATCAGTTGGGGTATCTTCGTTGCACTCCGGACATGTCCATAGGTGCTCAGATCCTCCCCCCAGCATATGCATCAGCGTCCGGTGGCTAATAGTGCCAGTTCTGTGTTGGTTGACGAAGCGCTTTGTTTTCCCGATGTACCTCTCGCGTCTGGCTGTGCCGATTCTTACTCCCAGGTCTTTCATCCTGGACAGCGATGTGGAATCACTGACGTCAAAGTCCTCTGTTCTCGCCAAATCTTTAAGGACGTTAATAACATCGGCACGATCCATGGGCTGGCCATCTACAGGGGGTGCAGAGCCAGCCAGTTTGTCAGCTCGTTCATTTCCCTCGACTCCCGCATGTCCCGGGACGAAGATGAAGGTGACTTTACGGATAACAGACTTCCGCAGCGATTCAGTCCACTGTCTACGTACAGATCCAGCTTTGACCTTCTGAATCATGCTCATTGAATCACTTAGTACACACACATTGGTATAATGCTGTGACTCCAGCCATATGAAAGCCTGTGTAACTGCCATCACTTACCATCAATTACGCATGCAATTATCTTCTAAGGTGGCATAATGAATACAGTACTGACATACCAACACAACAATCATGGTTCAATTACCAACCAAAGACAATCTACCAGTATGTGTCAGGTCATAGGTCAGTTCAGCTGCTACAGCAAGAGTTGTTCTGTGAGTAGATTTGACATGTAACTCACTCGTTTCTGTTCAGACATGAGACTAGATGTTACAGACATTTCCCTCCGGACATATTCTGAGAGTCGATGTTACGTACATTTCCCTCCGGACATTTCTTGAAACTAGATGTTACACACATTTCTCTCCCGACATATTCTGAGACTAGATGTTACACACAAATTCCCCGCGGACATTTCCTGAGAATAGATGCTACAGACATTTCCCTCCAGACATTTCCGGAGACTAGATTTTCACACACATTCCACTCGGACATTTCCTGAGAGTAGATGCTAAAGACATTTCCCTCCAGACATTTCCTGAGACTTGATGTTACAGACATTTCCCTCCTGACATATTCTGAGAGTCGATGTTACGTACATTTCCCTCCGGACATTTCTTGAAACTAGATGTTACACACATTTCTCTCCCGACATATTCTGAGACTAGATGTTACACACAAATTCCCCGCGGACATTTCCTGAGAATAGATGCTACAGACATTTCCCTCCAGACATTTCCGGAGACTAGATTTACACACACATTCCACTCGGACATTTCCTGAGAGTAGATGCTAAAGACATTTCCCTCCAGACATTTCCGGAGACTTGATGTTACAGACATTTCCCTCCGGACATTTCCTGAGACTAGATGTTACAGACATTTCCCTCCGGAAATTTCAGCGTCTGATACCGCACGTGCAAGTGCTGGACCTGGGACACAACTCGCTGCAGAAGTGCGATCATTTCCTGGAGGTGAGTAGCCGGTCTCAGCCTAAAGATAGTTTGTGTTGAGCTGTCCTGTCTCAACCTAAAGATAGTTTGTGTTGAGCTGTCCTGTCTCAGCCTAGGGTTAGTTTGTGTTGAGCTGTCCTGTCTCAGCCTAAAGATAGTTTGTGTTGAGCTGTCCTATCTCAACCTAGGCTTAGTTTGTGTTGAGCTGTCTTGTCTCAGCCTAGGGTTAGTTTGTGTTGAGCTGTCCTGTCTCAGCCTAAACATAGTTTGTGTTGAGCTGTCGTATCTCAACCTAGGGTTAGTTTGTGTTGAGCTGTCCTGTCTCAGCGTAGGGTTAGTTTGTGTTGAGCTGTCGTATCTCAACCTAGGGTTAGTTTGTGTTGAGCTGTCCTGTCTCAGCCTAAAGATAGTTTGTGTTGAGCTTTCCTGTCTCAGCCTAAAGATAGTTTGTGTTGAGCTGTCCTATCTCAGCCTAGGGTTAGTTTGTGTCGAGCTGTCCTATCTCAGCCTAGGGTAAGTTTGTGTTGAGCTGTCCTGTCTCAGCCTAGGGTTAGTTTGTGTTGAGCTGTCCTGTCTCAGCCTGAGGTTAGTTTGTGTCGAGCTGTCCTGTCTCAGCCTAGGGTTAGTTTGTGTTGAGCTGTCCTGTCTCAGCCTAAAGATAGTTTGTGTTGAGCTGTCCTATCTCAGCCTAGGGTTAGTTTGTGTCGAGCTGTCAGTGTTACAGCAATAAAAGCGAGATTATACTACCTAAGGCACACGAAGTAACAACATTATACACCGTGGGAGATCAGAAGGCAGAACACAGAAGTGCAGATATCATGAGTTGGCGAAGGAAACAAGAATAATCGAAAACTCCATGAATCGGTGAGCTTATATAGCCAGCGAGAGTGGCCAAGGCGAGTGGTTTGACACGTATCATTCGGGGATAGCTTTTTTGGAAGGAAACTTCTCACATTTCATGATGATGATGATGATGTTTTAAACACAACCCTGTATCGACCTCCTGTCCTCATGGTTAACTGCGCCATAACCAAACAAACAGTTACATAAATAAACACGCATAGTATTGTTTGGAGCTCACAGAAGGAGAAGAAAGAGATAGAGACTAGAGGACGCACTAGACAACATAAAATTTGAAAGCTATAGTTACCGACCGGACATGACCAAACAAAGGGAGATACATATGATTCGTATTAGTTCTCCCCCTTCCTCTTCTTCTTCGTTTATCTTTGGAGAACAGATTTAAAAAAATATGAACACACCAAGTGTAGGGTAACGTTACCATTTACAATTACGGAAATCAGAGAACTTTGCGGCGACAAGCCTTTGTCAGTAATCAACAACCGAAAACACAACAACACTTAAATCACAGAGATAATACTGCAGTGACTACATTGACAAGGGTTGGGTGGGCCCTAATTATAACTTCTTTTGTGAGATTGAATGGAGTAGGGGTCATGGAGAAGAGGCTGCATGAAGAAGTAGAAAATAACATGTGTGGTAGTTATATGAAAGGCGCGGAATATGAAAATCCTCTTTTGAGAAAGTACTGTCGAAGCTATTTATGCACCAGTCTAATTTAGAGATCGACATGTCCGACTGCAACATGCATTTGTGTAATTTTTACTTCCACGAAATTTGAACCCGGTGTCTTTAATACCTGAGTGGAACACTGTACCAAGGTCAAACGGGTCATGTCGTATGTGAGAGACTAACACATTAAGCTGCTCGACCACAAACAATCTGAGACTACAGCTGCATGACCTGGATACTCTGTGTGTTTCAGTACCTGGTCGACGTGCGGCGGATGTCCCTGGCCTACAACGCCCTGACGCGGGTGCCCTCGATGTCTGCCACCACCCGGGCGTCTCTCACCTGCCTGGTGTTGAGGGGCAACAACCTGGACTCGCTGGACGGTAACCTCTCTGATCTCCTCATCCTTTATGCTGATGATTGGTACTTTACATCGTCTTCATCATCAGCATCATCATTAACAACAGCATCATTATCATTATTGACATCATCAATAGCAACATCATCATCGATTTCATCATCATCATCATCATCATCATCATCATCATCATCATCATCATCATCATCATCATCATCATCGTCATCACCATCACCATCATTAACATTCTGATATTATTATTATTATTATTATTATTATTATTATTATTATTATTTAAATATTGAGCACAACCCACTACTGGCAACACCGATCGCATTCTGGTATGAACCTAAGGCCTATCCACGTCAATATGGAAGCACTATACTCGAGTTTCGCCCTCGTTTGAGCTCATCAGTAGTGCATTATTATTATTATTATTATTATTATTATTATTATTATTATTATTATTATTATTATTATTATAACGAGCAGGTCTGGCGGAGTTGACCTGCCTGCAGCAGCTGGACCTGGGAGAGAACTGTATCAATACACACCGCTTCCTGGAGCCGCTGGGTTCTTTGGTCAAGCTTACAGAGGTAGGTGTACCGTCATCATGATCTGTATCATCATCATTGTCTTTATCATCATCATTAACTGTATCGTCATCATTAACTTTATCATCATCATTATATTTATCATCATCATTAACTTTATCATCATTATTATCCTTATCATCATCATTAACTTTATCAACATCTTTATCATCCCAGCTAGTTCTTCTTCTTCTTCTTCTTCTTCTTCTTCTTCTTCTTCTTCTTCTTCTTCTTCTTCTTCTTCTTCTTCTTCTTCTTCTTCTTCTTCTTCTTCTTCTTCTTCATCTCTGGGTGTCTAGCAGACATACGTGATCCCGACTCTCCAATCGGTCCTGTCCTCTGATATTGTGATGAAATTGCTGTTTCTGATATTATACTGTGTTGTTCAGTTGTGCCAGCTATCCATTTACATCTTCCTGTCTCCCTCTGCCTCTCTTGTCTGTTAGTTATCACCTCAAGCTAATGTCCCTGCTACATCTCTTCTGTTGATGTGCCCCATACACTTCCTTAGTGTTGTCTTCATGTTTTTGATGTCTGAACTTGTAGCACCCGAGGTTCTTAATACAACAGTGAATGTATTCTCTCTGTCTACGATATGCTCTACCTTCTCTGTCCACGACATTCTCAGCATTATTCTCTGTTCACGGTATTCTGAACATTCTTCTCTGTCCACGATACACTCAACTTTCTCTGTCCACGATACTCTCAACTTTCTCTGTCCACGATACTCTCAACTTTCTCTGTCCACGACATTCTCACGACATTCTCTACCTTCTCTGTCCACGATATTCTCAACATTCTTCTCTGTCTACGATATTCTCAACATTCTTCTCTGTCCCCGATGCAACATTCCTATAAGTTATCAAATCCCCGCTGCCCCGTTTCGTCACGAATCCAGTACTCATTGTCCAACATTCCCATCCGTACACAAAAACAGATCACACACAACTCGTTAGTAAGTGCTTTTGTGAACTTGTGGTATTTTTATTGTAACAGGTTTTCTCATTCTTGTACAACGATCGGTGAATGTAATGATTGATTTAACTATCTACAGCTCCCACATGCTCTCATATCTGCTTATTCTCGCCTCTCTCTCTCTCTCTCTCTCTCTCTCTCTCTCTCTCTCTCTCTCTGTCAGTGTGTCTGTGTGTGTTTCTCTGTTTGTATATGGTCACGCTCTCTCTCTCACTCTCTGCTGTTCCGTGTCCATGTCTGCATGCGGTTAACTCACGTGACTGTCCCTATACAGTTTACGACCTCGAGTCACGATTATCTGTAAACTTCCGCCTCACTGACTTAACCTGCCACTCCTCCTTTCTCCTAGCTACAAGTGGACGGCAATCCGTTGTCCTACCACAGACTGCACCGACCCCTGACCGCCTCGTGCCTGGCCCGACAAGCTGCCAATGTCAAGGTAACAGTGTCCTTCCAATAACAAACCATCAACCTTCCACGAACTCTGGCTCAGAATAGATCTCAACATCTTCTGGCTAAATATTTACTTGCTGGTTGTTTTTATGAGTGGTCTTGTTTGCAGGGACATCAGGAGAACTACAAGCCAAGACATCGCCATTGTTCACTTTGCGCCATGTGGCCACACATCATTGCCTGCAACAGAAGGTGGCCAGAGAGATGCCACCAGACTTTATATATGCTGGGACAGCAATGTCGATGGTCTCCAGAAAAGACTGAGTTACTATCACTGGCTGGAGCTGTCTTGGTGTGGAGTTTAGGCGTGATCTCATCTCATCACTGGACATTTCTGAGTGGGGAGTTTAGAGATCTCACTATATCACTAGACATTACATTGTGTGGAGTTTACAAAAGATCTGACATGACTAGACATTTCATTGTGTGGAGTTTACAGGAGATCTCACATCATTAAACGTTTCATTGTGTAAATTAGACCCCATATGACTAAACATTTCATTGTGTGGAGTTTACAGGAGACCTGACATGACTAGATATTTCGTTGCATGAAGTTTATAGATCTCACTACATCATTAGACCTGTTTGGTATGTGCTTCAGAAAAGACCGCCATATCATGGCAAGAAATGTTGAAGCTGTGACTCCAGAAGACCGACATACCCTGGCAAGAAATTTTATAGCGGTGACTCCAGAAGACCGACATACCCTGGCAAGAATTGTTGTAACGGTGACTCCAGAAGACCGCCATACCCTGGCAAGAATTGTTGTAACGGTGACTCCAGAAGACCGCCATACCCTGGCAAGAATTGTTGTAACGGTGACTCCAGAAGGATACTGTAAAATGGGGTTAAGCAGGCAAGAGCATTGACTTCATTGCACCAGGTTTAACCCCTTATAGCTCGGTAGCCTGCCGAAAACGTCGCACAAAGCACGAAATCCGTACTTCCAGCGACGACCCTCAGCAGAAAATTGCACTCGTGAACCGAACGGCGAAAGACGGGATCGAACCCACAGCCTTTGGAGTCAGGCGGTGTAAGCACGTGGCCACGGAGAGAAGGATGCTGGAAGAGAAGTCAGTCACGGATAACCTCTGGGGTAGACAGTTGTGATACAGAGCTCTTACACAAGTACAATACCGGTTTTCACGCTTCCACGCCTATTGGATATATGATGTCAACTTCATTTTCATAGACAAGTCGCCACACGAAGGGTGATGTGCGAGTTATCATAGAGCAGTCACCACACGAAGGGTGATGTGCGAGTTATCATAGAGCAGTCGCCACAGGAAGGGTGATGTGCGAGTTATCATAGAGCAGTCGCTACACGAAGGGTGATGTTCGAGTTATCACGGAACAGTCGCCACACGAAGGTGATGTGCGAGTTATCATAGAGCAGTCGCCACACGAAAATGATGTGTGAGTTATTATAGAGCAGTCGCCACACGAAGGGTGATGTGCTAGTTATCATAGAGCAGTCGCTACACGAAGGTGATGTACGAGTTGTCACATAACAGTCGCCACACTAAGGGTGATGTGCGAATTATTATAGAGCAGTCGCCACACGACTCCGCTACACGACACATGTGCGGTTTATCAAGCCGGCCGCACTAACTTTCCACAAATTTCCCTGGTACGGTATTTAGGCTGGGTCGGCCTGAGAGCCCAGGTCCATTTATATTATTTCTCCGGGTCTCAACGGCGCTGGAACAGCAGACCACCCGGCCTGAAGGCCAGGGCGTTACCCGTTGTGTCACCCCGACCACCTGTGGAATTCAAACATCGGAAGTATACCGTGTGTTGGTAGTGTCTGACTACACTGTGTATGTAGAAAAACAATGTAAAAATTAAGTACTTAACGTCATTAAACTTGTGCAAAAACAAATTAGTTGAATTAGTTACAATATTCACTGCTATGGTGTAACGCTGTTTTGAGCAGCTGGAAAGTACCACTGAAGAATTCATTATAACAGGTGTTGGAAATATCCATCACGACATAAATGTATATGTCTCTTCATGTTGCCAAATACCTTCTGCAACGTGTCTGTTGTTTTTTCCGTGTGTATCGAACGTCATGTCGAAATTCTTGTTAAAAAAAAAAAAATCCTACCTTCCGTTGATAACATCGTTCTGTTTGGAGTGCAAAGAATTACTCCAGCAGACGACGGGCCATTCACTGCATATTGATTCACGATGGACTGTGGAGCTCATTTTGTGATGACGTCATTTACTTAATTTTTAAAAGTTCTTCTACATTCAGGGTGTAGTGAGACTTTACAAACACCCTGTGGTAGCCTTTGTCTTTTTTTTTTCTTCAATAAAATATGACTTTTGTCTGAGTTATTTGACTAAATAAATTAATATGTTGTTGTGTGATTCATTTGGATTTTATCTTTGTTTCTGTGGTTGCATTCAAACGAATATTGTGTTTTCTTCATTTGCAGTTTCTGCTGGATAAGAAGTGTCTCACGACATCGGAGATTTCTGTAAGTTGACCTTCCACAACAGATTATAAAACAGTGGCATGCGTTTTGTTCTGGCACTCGGTGAAATGTTATGTTTGTGAAATGGGACGGGTGTGAAATGGGACGGATTTCTGTTTAGGGACATAGGTGTGAAATGGCAAGGGTGTGAAATGAGACAGTGTGTAGTGGGATGACGAGACTCGTGTGAAATGAGGCGGTGTGTAGTGGGATGACGAGACTCGTGTGAAATGAGATGGTGTGTAGTAGGATGATGAGATTCGTGTGAAATGAGATGGTGTGTAGTAGGATGATGAGATTCGTGTGAAATGAGATGGTGTGTAGTAGGATGATGAGATTCGTGTGAAATGAGATGGTGTGTAGTAGGATGATGAGATTCGTGTGAAATGAGATGGTGTGTAGTAGGATGACGAGATTCGTGTGAAATGAGATGGTGTGTAGTAGGATGATGAGATTCGTGTGAAATGATCGGTGTAGTGGGATGACGAGACTCGTGTGAAATGATCGGTGTAGTGGGATGACGAGATTCGTGTGAAATGAGGCGGTGTGTAGTGGGATGACGAGATTCGTGTGAAATGAGGCGGTGTGTAGTGAGATGACGAGACTGGTGTGAAATGAGATGGTGTGTAGTGGGATGACGAGATTCGTGTGAAATGAGGCGGTGTGCAGTGAGATGACGAGACTCGTGTGAAATGAGATGGTGTGTAGTGGGATGACGAGATTCGTGTGAAATGAGGCGGTGTGTAGTGAGATGACGAGACTGGTGTGAAATGAGATGGTGTGTAGTGAGATGACAAGACTCGTGTAAAATGAGGCGGTGTGTAGTTAGCTGGTATGTTTTGGGGTGATGTGTAATGTGGCTTGTCTGGTAGGAGGTGTGTGTGTGACATGTGGCAGATAAGACGGGTGGTGTGTATGTGTGACATGTGGCAGGTAAGATGCATGGTGTGTGTGACATGTGGCAGATAAGATGTGAAGTCTTTCTGATAAACTTCAAGTCTGGTTCAGGGTGGTCAGGTATGAGGATTGTGATATGACTCCTTTCTGGTATACGACGGCTCAGGTATACGACGGCTCAGGTATACGACGGCTCAGGTATACGACGGCTCAGGTATACGACGGCTCAGGTATACGACGGCTCAGGTATACGACAGCTCAGGTATACGACGGCTCAGGTATACCACCACTGAGGTATACCACCACTCAGGTATACAACAGCTCAATTATGCGACGGCCCGGGTATACGGCGGCTCTGGTATACGACTGGTCAGATAAGAGCCGTGCCAGGTACGATGTGCATGGTTTGTGAAAAATATAAATAAAATTTGGTGGAGCTACGGTAAAGCTGTGAAATTGTAAAAAATATAAAATGACACACAGTAGTGCAGCTTTACATATCAGCATTACGACACAAACAGGACGTTGCGGCGATTAGCCTTCATCAGCAAACAAATACATTCACAGAACACAATACATAGTCAAGGAGATCTCATGTGACTACATCAAATCGTGACGACAGGACGAGAAGAATAAGAAGATGAAAAAATGAAAGCAATGAAGAGAAAATGACAATTGGAAACAATGTTCATACTTACCTCAGAATTCCGAGCTGTGTATAGCCCCAGACAACGGTGATATTCGGGGCTATACACAGCTAGGAATTCTCAGGTAAGTATGAACACTTATTTTTTCCAATTTTCATTTTCTCTTCATTGCTTTCATTTCTTTTTCAAACGTCCTGTTTGTGTCGTAATTCTGTTTTGCAAAGTTGCATTACTTTGTGTCATTTTATATGGTTTGTGTAGTATATTATTTTCTCATGAATGCCTCCAATATAAAATTTATTTACAATATTTTATCTTTGTTTTTTTTCTTCAAACCAATTTCATCACCCTTCCCCATATACACACTCCTCCCACACCACACACACACACACACACACACACACACTCCAACCACACACTCTCCCCCACACTTCTCCGACACACACACTGCAACCACACACTCCACCCCCCCACCCCCACACACACACCTACCACATATCAACCACACATACACACACTCCTCCACACACACCAAACACTCACACATTGCCACACCCACAACTCACACAGTACTTCTCCCAAGTCAAGGCCAGGCTCGCCAGCTCGGTCGAAGGTGACACCTCATCAAAGAGAGGTCCGGAGGCCCGTCAGAACCTCACATCTAAAGATGCTGCCAGTGGCATGATCCCCGCTGCTGCGGTTCTCCCGGAGCCTGACAGGTTAGTGGGTGTGGGTTTAAGTCTACACTTTACCAGATTTGTAAAGGACGACCTTGTGTGATTAATTAATACATCGTTAAGAGTTCAGCGGTGCCAATAGAGTTGAACCAAGAACCAACATCACTGCACTCGGGGCTTCCCATAAACGCTCGGTCATCATCTTCAACAGCCAGCGAAGAGTTCCAATACTAAAGGTGCCCGTTGCAATCTGATTAAACGTCCGTCTTGCTTTACCTCTCGGTGACAATTGCCTACCAGATCCTGTGACCACCCCTTGCTGCTGCATTCTCTCTAGACCATTACAGTGTGTGTACCTGTGCTTCTGCCAATAGCCATGGACTATACCAACCAGAGTACATATAGATGTCACTAGTCTAGATCATAACAGTGTGTGTATCTGTGCTTCTGCCAATAGCCATGGACTATACCAACCAGAGCACATATAGATGTCACTAGTGACGGGGCTTTCAGTCCTGGCTGTAATCACGCGGAAGTCGAACACGATACCTACCCGTTGCGGCTGGCAGGGTGTCTAATGAAGTAATCTTCTGCCCTGTATCCCCTATTGGGACTTTTGTCCTCAACCTAACCAGACCCAGCTGATCTATTTCTTGCTATCTCCTGAGAGTGAAATTTTTCGAAGACTCCCGTGGGTCGTCGCTCGAGCTACTGAGTCCCTGCTTTATGCGACGCTTTCCGCGCTGCAGAAAAAGACCTAGCCATATGGGATAAAACCCGGTGCAATGAAGTAGATTCTGTCGACTTTTAAGCTTTTTAATATTTTTCCCGCAGCTCCCTCTATGTCCCACCAGTGTTATTCATCTCTCGGTATTGATCTTCTGTGTGCTTGTTATTTCTCTCGCTATTTCATTTGCTTTGTGGGTTCCAGACAAGAGAGCGTAAAGTTATATTGTCCTCAGGTTGTCTCAGTGTGTGTCCTATCTTGTGGATTCCGGACAAGAGAGTGTCCAGTTATATTGTCCTCATGTTTTCTCAATATCTGGTATGAAAAATTCACCACTATGATGGATGTAGTATTTAGTAATGCGAGAGAAATAATATTGCTAGGTTATTTCAACATAGACACTAACAAATCAAACAAAACATGGGAAATCATAATAGAGTCATATAACTTCCAACTGTTAGTCAAACAAGCCACTAGAATAATTAAATCATCTGCAACACTTACAGATCATATCTATACTACATGTGCTGACAACATCACAGAATGTACTGTACAATGAGCGATCACTACCCAGTATGAGGCACCAAAACTCCAAAACACAAACGTATAAGTATAAAATATAGAAATTACAAAAATTTCTATCGAGATGTCTTTTTACAAGACTTTCTCCACTCATCTCTGGACTATGTTTACCAACTTCCTGACCCAGACGATGCTCTGGACCACTGGCTGAAGTCCTTTCTAAGTATATTTGAAAAGCATGTTCCATTTAAGGAAGTTCGTGTTAAACATCACACTAAGTCCCCGTGGATCACACAGGAGGTTGTTGAACTTATGAGAGACCGGGACAGGGCACATAAAAATAGAGATATAACTATGTACCGTAGTCTGAGAAACAAAGTTCAATATGTTATTCGAAAGGGAAAAAAATAACTATTTTAAGAACTTAATAATAGATAAAACCAACACTAAAGATATATGGAAAGCAATTAATACCTATACAAACAAACACAAATCATCACAATCATTACCATTAAATCAAGTTACATGTGATCAATTCAGTAGATTCTTTCAGTCTGAAATAAACCAACTGAAGGCTGCAATACCGGATGCGCCTCATGACATATCTTTTTTATCATCATTCTGTGAGAACAAAGGCTATGGAGACATTATCTCCAACATACCGCCAATGACAACCACTGAAGTATTTACTCATGTCAGTAACCTAAAAAACAATAACTCATCAGGACTAGATGGAATCAGTAATCGGATCTTTCACCATGCTGCACTAATTAACTTTTATATATAATCAATGTCTCTCCAAAGGTCACTTCCTATCAGCCTTTAAAACCATTAAAGTGCATCCTCATTTAAAAGCTGGTTCTCTAGACGACCGTCTCATGAGTAATTATAGGCCAATTTTCATATTATCCTCACTATCCAAACCGCTAGAAAAGCACATCCACAAAACATTCTTAAACCTTTAAAAAAAAAAGATTTTCGTTCGCTCGTTTGTTCGTTCATTGTGTGTCCTATCTTGTGGGGTCCAGACAAGAAAGTGTCTAATTGTATTGTCCCCAGGTTTTCTCAGTGTGTGTCCTATCTTGTGGGGTCCAGACAAGAGAGTGTCTAGTTATATTGTCCTCAGGTTGTCTCAGTGTGTGTCCTATCTTGTGGGTTCCAGACAAGAGAGTGTCTAGTTATATTGTCCCCAGGTTGTCTCAGTGTGTGTCCTATCTTGTGGGTTCCAGACAAGAGAGTGTCTAGTTATATTGTCCCCAGATTGCCCCAGTGTGTGTCCTGTCCAGCGGCAGCGTTATTTCTTCCCGTCTCGGTTCACTGAGCTCTACATCGGTTATTCTGTCATTCCACATTATCACCGCTATCCTGCGCAGTGACCAATAAATGAAAGAATGTGTGAGCTTTATGTATACTCTCGTAAGTAACGTGACGTTGCGCTAGAATCGGTAGCAGTTCTCTCCGGTCGGTAACTTACGGGGTATGTGAGCCGGTCGCCCAGAAAGCAATGGCAAACTACTGAGCATAACCTTGCCAAGAAATCAACAATCAGCTGAATGATGCTGATGTTGACAGCGATGTCCTGTAAAGGATATGCGAACAAAAAACAAACCTACAATGGGTGACGTTGTGATATCCTAGTGTGAGAATTTGGTTGCGTCTAGCGTGTGCCACGTGGTCTAGTGGTTACACACCCGCCTTACATGCCAGTGATCCGGGGTTTGATCCGGGGTCCAGTCAAGGATGTGCACTACTGACGAGCTCTAACGAGAGCGAAACTCGAGTCTAGTGCTTCCAATCTGACGTGGGCACGGCCTTAGGTTCGTACCTGAATACGATCAGTGTTGCTAGTTGTGGGTAGTGCTCAATCTTTAAATCTCAAATCCCGAAACAACCAAATAAATCTATACAGTACTTGCTTATTGGTTGACTTTACCTGTGTTCAATACTCACTTATATGTTGACTTCACCTGTTCATGGTGTCTCCATGCGTGTATGATAGATTCTGTTTGCACAAATGTGACTCCATGGTTGTCCCTGTTTGTGTCTCCAGCAGCGATGTCCAGCCCAGTGGAGAGTCGGGACCGACAAACAATCGGCGGAAGAACCGGCACAAGAAGATGAAGGCACGAGACAGCAAGATCATGGATATAGACGACACAGATGACCACAGTGACTGCCACACCACACGTCCAGGTGCTGTACACACTGTAATCTCCTTCTGTGCTTTCTACATCAAGAAATGGACAGACTCTTGAACCTCCTTTCTATCGTTACTAGTTTCTACATCAAGAAATGGACAGACTATTGAATTTCCTGTCTATCGTCACTGATGTCTACAACAGGAAATGGACATACTCTTGAATCCCCTTTCTGCCGTCGATTCCTAAATCAATCAATCAATCAATCTGCCGTCACTGGTTTCTTCAGTCATGCCCATCTTTGTTTCTTTAACCCGGTGATCGACAAAACCTGATATCCTATTTCTGTTTTCTATATCTATGCATATCTGATTATAAAGCTTAATAAGAAGTTGAAAAAAGTTGGTGCATATTATTTACAGGGCGTTGCGGTCAACACCAGCAATTTTTGCTGTTGTGATCTCTTGGCAAGTTTATATTCAGTAGTTTGCCATTGCTTTCTGGACGACTGGCACCATTATCATTTCGTAAAAATTCAACGCAAGGCGGTCTGTTGCTAAATAGCCCGCAGATGTGTTTTGAACGCTGGTATGCGAGATTACGAACTGCGGCCGTAACACCTTGACATTAAAGGTCCCATGAACAGGGGAGATGGTGAAGAGAAATGAGATATGAGTGGGGAAAATGCTGGGCAAGAAAGGCAGAAGAAGGCAGAGAAGGGTCTCTGTGAAAGCTTCAACAACTGGACAACAGATACTAATATTACAGTTAAAACGAAGTTAGTAAAGTAAGAGAGACAGACAGAGAGAGAGAGAGACAGAGAGAGAGAGAGAGAGAGACAGAGAGAGAGACAGAGAGAGAGACAGAGAGAGAGATGGAGAGTCATGATCGTCAGTAGCACTTGAAGGAGACATCTGGCTGCAGCCTGGGGCTGCCACTGTCGTCGTGTTTCGACTGGTACAGACGGTGTTAATTGTGAGAGAGATATGAAATTAACTAACTACGTGAGTATCAGCATGGATGTCAGCTCTCGCTCTTAGACTCCCGGTGTACGAATGATGGGGTAGCGGGTTCAACCCCTACACCGTCAGCCTGGAGTAAAATGTTGACTTCTCGTCCTTGACTTGAGCACGTAAATTACAAGTACCTCAGAATCGAAGTGGTTTCATCTGATGGCGAAGGATACTGGTAATAGAGAAAGCGTTTCCTTTAGCGGACGATGAACGCAGGCATTGTGGTGTTCAGCAGTTTGCCATTGCTTTCTGAACAAGAAATCAATGTTTGAGTCCTATTGATCGGTGTGTGGAATTAACCCACCACCCCTCCATCAGCGCACATGGTGATTAGGCGCGAGAACGTTACACCTTTCAGTCACGGTGACCTCCGTATACTACTTGGTTTAGATCTAGCCTGAGTGGCTCATGGCGCTCGTATACTACTTGGTTTAGAGCTATTCGGAGTGGCTCATGGCGCTCGATAAAGTTATACAAACGTCTGTACGTGTGCGCCTGTCTGTGTGAGTGTGCGTCTGTCTGTGTGAGTGTGCGTCTGTCTGTGAGAGTGTGCGTCTGTCTGTGTGAGTGTGCTGGTGTCCATAACTATCTGTGTCGCATGTTCAAAATACACTGACATCTGACTATCTCGTGTTTAGGGTCTCCACGGCTTCCCCCTCACCTGCAGCAGCAGATGACCGACCGGCACCAGGAGGCCATGAGGACACGGCAGGAGATAGAAGAGCTGAGGAAACATTATGGACACAACTGGCTGCAGGTAGTGCAACACACAGCTTCACGCACATTGTTACATCTGTGTGTTCCGTGAGGAACATTGGGGTACAACCGTTGCTGTTTCACTCTCGATCTCCACTGTCTTGACCTGTCAACATGGCTTTGCTTCGTGTGATGTTCCCTGGATCAGTTATTTGTTCTCTTTAGTCGCCCTTGTTTATTTCGTCCTACACATAATCCTTGTTTACTTCGTCTTACACAGAATCCTTGTTTATTTCGTCCTACACATAATCCTGGTTTATTTCGTCCTACACATAATTCTGGTTTATTTCGTCCTATAGAGACGCCTTGTTTATTTCGTCCTACACAAATGCCTTGTTTATTTCGTCCTACACATAGTCTTTTTTTTTTTTTTCGACCTACACAGAATCCTTGTTTTATTTGACCTACACAAAATTCTTGTATATTTCGACCTACACATAATCCTTGTTTATTTCCTTCTACGCAGAATCTGTGTTTATTTCCTCTTACACATAATCTTTGTTTAAATTCCTCCTACATAGAATCCTTACCTATTTCGTCCTACACTGAATCCATGCTTATTTCGTCCTAAAGCCTGCCTTGTTTACACTTTGTTGATGTGTCTTTCTTTTTATTGTAATGGATTAATGTGTTACATTGTTGTTGTAGGTGACTTATGGTATATGCTGTCTCCTACACACGCGCAGGTCTCGGGCGTATCTTCTCCCTGATAACTTCTTGTTTATCGCAATGTAAACCTTGCACCAGTAGAAGCGGGAAGAAGCATGGACAGGGCCGATATCGCCAACGAGGTGCGGACCCAGTTGGCAGATAGCGTGAGTCTTTGACGCCGTGTGGATGACATGAACGGGGGGGGGGGGGGGGGGTTGAAACCTGGCCAGGCACGTCAAAGCGATCAGCGCAAGAGAGGAGACATTACAACCAACTCCACACGGGAACAGAGAGAGGAGACATTACAACCATTCCACACGGGAACAGAGAGAGGAGACATTACAACCATTCCACACGGGAACAGAGAGAGGAGACATTACAACCAATTCCACCTGGGAGCAGAGAGAGGAGACGTTACAACCAACTCCACACGGGAACAGATAGAGGAGACATTACAACCAATTCCACCTGGGAACAGAGAGAGGAGACGTTACAACCAACGCCTCACGGGAACAGTGAGTGGGGATAAATTGAGATGGATGCTGGATCGGAGGACTGAGAACGCATGGAGACATCCAATGTGTGGGGATGTCGATCTTCATAACATAACATAACATAACATTACATAACATAAAATAGCATAGCATAGCATACATAACATAACATAACATAATATAACACAGCATAGCATAACATAGCATATCATAACATAACATAACATAACATAGCAACATAACATAACATAACAACATAACATAACACAACATAACAATATAACATAACAACATAACATAACATAACAACATAACACAACACAACACAATAACATAACATAACATAACATAACATTGTGTTAGGAGTTAGGTTTGGTTTCCAAGCCTGGGACTATGATACAGCTATGAGTCTGTCGTGTAGCAGCGCCAGTACATGTCATAGGCCTGAATGTTCGGAGGAGTAGTTGACCAGTTTTTCCCTCTCTTAGCGAGCGATGAACGCAGGCGTGCAACCCGCGCCCAACAGCACTCATGACATTATTAGCGTGGTCCCCTAGCGATGACACTAACGGGCCGGCTGCCAGGTAATTAGTGTCAGTCCTACTTCAGAGACCAGGTAATTCATATAGGCGAATACTTGCTCGGTTATCAGTCAGAGTTTAGGCTGTCTGTCAATCAATCTATCATTCTACTGTGTCTGTCTACCTGTCAATGTGTATGTCTCTCTGTCCGTCTGTCTGCTGTCTGTCTTTTCGCCAGTCTGTCTCCAGCGATGTTTCTGTTATTGTCATTGTAATAATGCATGCATTATTATAAGTGCGTACAGCAAAGTACTGTATGTACAACAGTCATGCTTATCTGGGTCTCAGTCCATTAACAAAAGCTTTCGGTGTTTTGTATACTCGTTCGTCAGATATAATCAGTCAATAATCTCGGATAACAGACATGCCTGTTTCCTTCAAGTTAGTTAGAGTGTCTTGGTTCTAACTTCACGGCAACGGGTCGTCCCCATTATGCTCCGTTCCTGTGCCAGTGAATATCACACAAACTGCTCCTCACTACCCAATGTGAAAAGTGGAACAGACAGGAGTCTCGGCAAGCCAACAGCCCGCACAGGTACACTGTGCGTAATGCTGCCCCAGAATGTCAACACAAAAGTCCTCCACCAAAAATAAATTTCATCGTCGATGGAATGGGCAGTCACCAGAAAGACTTCATTGACCCGGGTTGTATCCCACATGTCTCGGTCTATTTCCTCAGGGCGACCCGCCGAGAGCGCCGCACAAAGTACGAACTCTTTAGCTACATCGTCGACTTCCAGGGGTCTCCAGAATAATGCACTCGTGAATCGAAAGTAAATCAGTTATTTCATCGACAGCCGGCCATTGTTTCGAAGATGCAGTTCTTTCTACAAGTTTCATCTTTCATTCTGTTGAGAGAATGATCTCTGGTGACAAATGAGCCTGCTACTTTCAAGTTCTTTCAACTAGTTTCATCTTCCATTCTGTTGAGAGAATGATCTATGGTGACAGATATGCATGTTGTTGTTGTTGTTGTTTTTATTTTTTTACCTGAGTCTTAATAGTTCTTCTATTATTTTGTAATGGGAGTGACCTGGCTTGACAATTATCCGTGTTTCGGTACATGGCGTGTACTAGTTCTGCTGTTATTGTGTTCAGAGAAAGACCTGTGATGACATATATCTCTGTTTCTTTCACGTTCTTGTCACCTCCGCAGGCGATAGAGGACAGGAATGTCTTCAACAAACCTGCTGTTGGTGTCCCACCCACGTCCTCACATAAATCTACCAGAAAGAGCGGTCCTACGGTTGGTCTGGCGTCGCAGGCCAGCACAGGTTCGACGGTGAATCAGGAGACATTGTTGGAGGTCGGGGTCGATGACCAGCCTGTAGAACAGAAGGAACCCAAGAAGTCTGAAGAACTGCCCCCCAGGGATGAAACCACACCAGTTATGGCTACCATAGCCAGGCTTGCTGCTGGCCTGTCTGAGGGTGAAGTTGGTAGAGCAGTGGCATGTGCTTCAACGGGTTTGGAGGATCCAGATTTAATTCTGTCGTCAGCAGAGTTTGCTTACTCTACAACCATTACAGGTACTGGCGACGATGGAATGCCCTCAGTGGTTGGATATAGACAGTTTTCAATTCCTGGTAAAGGAGACAGTGATTACTCTAGTTTGCAGAGTCAGAATACACAGTGTGCTCCAAACAATGAAGATATTTATGATCACAAGTTTGAAGCTGAGAGTACAACATCTAACCCAAATAAAGGACACATTAATGGTCCCGTTTGTCAACCTGAGAGTACACATCCTGACCCAGTTAAAGGGGACACTAATGGTCCGATGAGTGAAGCTGAGAATACAAAACGTGACACTAGAAAGACGGACATTTATGGTACCAGGATTCAAGATGAGAATACACAACCTAACCCATACAATCAACTGAAAGACAGTCAGACAGAGATTAGTACACATGAAGTGGTGATGTCCAGCACAACCCAGCTTCCAGATGTGGTTCCAATCAGACAGAGCATGCTGGGACAGACCCTGCAGACACAAGTGGCACCCGCAGTCAAGTCTGGAGACAAAACTGCCTGGCTTGGGTCATTCACATCGAGCGAAGACAGGCAGACCGGAGAGTCGGGGGACAGACGGGGCAGTACAGGTATTTGTGTGCAGTCCTTACATCTGTGTGTTTGCATTATAAAACCCGTCAGTAAATCATTCCTGGTTAAAGTTAGTTGCATTTACTCCACGGACGTAGTCGTCAACCTCAGCATTGTTTTGCTGTTCGTGATTCATGGGCAAGGTTAGATCCAATAGTTTGCAATTGCTTTCTGAACGACCGGCACCCATACGATTTCATAAACAACCAACACATCTGCGCCTCGACCGCGGTATGCGGGATTACGAACTGCGTCGGTAACCTCTTGGCTACGGAGCCGGTCTCCTGGTTACATTCATGTCATTATCTCTGTGGTCAATAATTCATGTAATTATCTCTGTGGTCACTAATTCCTCCGGATTATTGAATTCTAGTTTAATTGCTTCACCGTTTCTGTATCCTGTAAGTAATTAACATTTTATCCTCGTTCACTTTGCTTAATTTTTAACAACGTGATTTGTATAGACTCGGGAAAGTGAGAATGTTATCACTCAGCTGATCGCCAGACAGTGCCTAGTCTTCGTCGATAATGACCAGAAATTATGGTATGATAAAATTTCCGCGACGGTTGCATGTACAAGAGATTTTATCTAAAAAGATCGCAATAATAGTCAACAACA
Organism: Cepaea nemoralis; assembly: GCA_014155875.1. Lineage (NCBI taxonomy): Eukaryota > Metazoa > Mollusca > Gastropoda > Stylommatophora > Helicidae > Cepaea > Cepaea nemoralis. The sequence continues at coordinate 73,934 of JACEFZ010026074.1, forward strand.
GGTGATGTTTATTGTGAATATATTTATATTTGTGTTGGTTATTGCCGGGCTCCCTGGCCTAGTGGTTAACGACTTTCTCCGTAATCCCGTATATCCACGTGAGGAACGTAACCTGCGCGAGAATTGGTAGCGGTTCTCGCCGCGTCGGTAACTTACTGGGTATGTAAGCCGGCCGCTCAGAAAGCAGTGGCAAACAACTAAGCGTAATCTTGCCAAAAAATCAACAATCAGCTGAAAGATGCTGATGTTGACAGCGATGTCCTGTAAAAGATATGCGGGGAAAAAATACTGTCACTGAATATGTAATGCGTCTCCTCTTTATTGCGTAACATTTCTTACTGACTGTAGGAAATTTTGAGCTGTATATGAAAACAACCGCACTGGTTAAACGTCCCTCATCAGTTAGAAACCACACGGTGTAGGTCCATCACACCGCAGGTCTGGCAACAGTTCTAGACTAGAGAAGCGTCCATAGATCACTTGTAATACTGTAGTACTGTGGGTACATGTTGTACATGTGGTACATGTGGTACTGTGGTACATGTGGTACTGTGGTACATGTGGTACTGTGGTACATGTGGTACTGTGGTACATGTGGTACTGTGGTACATGTGGTACTGTGGTACATGTTGTACATGTGGTACATGTTGTACTATGGTACATGTGGTACTGTGGTACATGTTGTACTATGGTACATGTGGTACTGTGGTACATGTTGTACTATGGTACATGTGGTACTGTGGTACATGTTGTACTATGGTACATGTGGTACTGTGGTACATGTTGTACTATGGTACATGTGGTACTGTGGTACATGTTGTACTATGGTACATGTGGTACTGTGGTACATGTTGTACTATGGTACATGTGGTACTGTGGTACATGTTGTACATGTTGTACATGTTGTACTATGGTACATGTGGTACTATGGTACATGTGGTACTGTGGTACATGTGGTACATGTTGTACTGTGGTACTATGGTACATGTGGTACTATGGTACATGTGGTACTATGGTACATGTGGTACTATGGTACATGTGGTACTGTGGTACATGTTGTACTGTGGTACTATGGTACATGTGGTACTATGGTACATGTGGTACTGTGGTACATGTGGTACTATGGTACATGTGGTACTATGGTACATGTGGTACTATGGTACATGTGGTACTATTGTACATGTTGTACTGTGGTACATGTTGTACATGTTGTACTGTGGTACATGTGGTACTATGGTACATGTGGTACTGTGGTACATGTGGTACATTTTGTACATGTTGTACTATGGTACATGTAGTACTATGGTACATGTGGTACTATGGTACATGTGGTACTATGGTACATGTGGTACTATGGTACATGTGGTACTATGGTACATGTGGTACTATGGTACATGTGGTACTATGGTACATGTGGTACTATGGTACATGTGGTACTATGGTACATGTGGTACTGTGGTACATGTTGTACATGTGGTACTGTGGTACATGTGGTACTATGGTACATGTGGCACTGTGGTACATGTGGTCCATTTTGTACATGTTGTACTATGGTACATGTGGTACTATGGTACATGTGGTACTATGGTACATGTTGTACTGTGGTACATGTTTGTACATGTTGTACTAGGTACATGTGTACATGTTGTACATGTGTACTATGGACATGTGGTACTATGGTACATGTGGTACATGTGTACATGTGTATATGTGTGGTACTGTGGTACTTTTGTACATGTTGTACTGTGGTACATTGTACTGTGGTACATGTGTTTACATGTGGTACTATGTATGTGGTATGGTACATGTTGTACATGTGTACTGTGGTACATGTGGTACTATGGTTGTACATGTGTACTTGTACTGTGGTACTATGTACATGTGGTACTTGTACATTGTGGTACTATGGTACATGTGGTACTATGGTACATGTGGACTTGGTACATGTTGTACTGTGGTACATTTCTTGGTACATGTTGTATGTGGTACATTGTACATGTGTTTGGTACTATGGTACATGTGGTACTGGTACATGTTGTACATGTGTACTATGGACATGTGGTACTATGGTACATGTGGTGTATGGTACATGTGGTACTATGGTACATGTGGTTATGGTACTGTGGTACTGTTGTACATGTTGTCTGTGGTACATGGTACATGTGTACATGGTATGGTACTTGGTACATGTGTACTTGTACATTTTCTTGGTACTAGGTACATGTGGTACATGGTACATTTGTACATGTTGTACATGTGGTACATGTTGTACTGTGGTACATGGTACATGTTGTACTGTGGTACATGTTGTACGTGGTACTATGTACATGTGGTACTATGGTACATGTGGTACTATGGTACATGTGGTACTATGGTACATGTTGTACATGTGGTACTATGGTACATGTGGTACTATGGTACATGTGGTACTATGGTACATGTGGTACTATGGTACATGTTGTACATGTGGTACTATGGTACATGTGGGACTATGGTACATGTGGTACTATGGTACATGTGGTACTATGGTACATGTTGTACTGTGGTACATGTTGTACATGTGGTACTATGGTACATGTTGTACTGTGGTACATGTTGTACATGTGGTACTATGGTACATGTGGTACTATGGTACATGTTGTACTGTGGTACATGTTGTACATGTGGTTTTATGGTACATATTGTACATGTGGTACTATGGTACATGTTGTACTGTGGTACATGTTGTACATGTGGTACTATGGTACATGTTGTACATGTTGTACATGTGGTACTATGGTACATGTGGTACATGTTGTACATGTGGTACTATGGTACATGTTGTACATGTGGTACTATGGTACATGTTGTACTGTGGTACATGTTGTACATGTGGTACTATGGTACATGTTGTACTGTGGTACATGTTGTACATGTGGTACTATGGTACATGTTGTACTGTGGTACATGTTGTACATGTGGTACTATGGTACATGTGGTACTATGGTACATGTGGTACTATGGTACATGTGGTACTATGGTACATGTTGTACTGTGGTACATGTTGTACATGTGGTACTATGGTACATGTTGTACTGTGGTACATGTTGTACATGTGGTACTATGGTACATGTGTTACTATGGTACATGTTGTACTGTGGTACATGTTGTACATGTGGTACTATGGTACATGTTGTACATGTTGTACATGTGGTACTATGGTACATGTGGTACATGTTGTACATGTGGTACTATGGTACATGTTGTACATGTGGTACTATGGTACATGTTGTACTGTGGTACATGTTGTACATGTGGTACTATGGTACATGTTGTACATGTTGTACATGTGGTACTATGGTACATGTGGTACATGTGGTACTATGGTACATGTTGTACATGTGGTACTATGGTACATGTTGTACTGTGGTACATGTTGTACATGTGGTACTATGGTACATGTTGTACATGTTGAACATGTGGTACTATGGTACATGTGGTACATGTTGTACATGTGGTACTATGGTACATGTTGTACATGTGGTACTATGGTACATGTGGTACTATGGTACATGTTGTACATGTTGTACATGTGGTACTATGGTACATGTTGTACATGTGGTACTATGGTACATGTGGTACATGTTGTACATGTGGTACTATGGTACATGTGGTACTATGGTACATGTGGTACTATGGTACATGTGGTACTATGGTACATGTGGTACTATGGTACATGTGGTACTATGGTACATGTTGTACATGTGGTACTATGGTACATGTTGTACATGTGGTACTATGGTACATGTTGTACATGTTGTACATGTTGTACTATGGTACATGTGGTACTATGGTACATGTTGTACATGTTGTACATGTTGTACTGTGGTACATGTGGTACTATGGTACATGTGGTACTATGGTACATGTTGTACATGTGGTACTATGGTACATGTGGTACTATGGTACATGTGGTACTATGGTACATGTGGTACATGTTGTACATGTGGTACTATGGTACATGTTGTACATGTGGTACTATGGTACATGTTGTACATGTTGTACATGTTGTACTATGGTACATGTGGTACTATGGTACATGTTGTACATGTTGTACATGTTGTACTGTGGTACATGTGGTGCTATGGTACATGTGGTACTATGGTACATGTTGTACATGTGGTATTATGGTACATGTTGTACATGTGGTACTATGGTACATGTTGTACATGTTGTACATGTGGTACTATGGTACATGTGGTACATGTTGTACATTTGGTACTATGGTACATGTTGTACATGTGGTACTATGGTACATGTGGTACTATGGTACATGTTGTACATGTTGTACATGTGGTACTATGGTACATGTTGTACATGTGGTACTATTGTACATGTGGTACATGTTGTACATGTGGTACTATGGTACATGTGGTACTATGGTACATGTGGTACTATGGTACATGTGGTACTATGGTACATGTGGTACTATGGTACATGTGGTACTATGGTACATGTGGTACTATGGTACATGTTGTACATGTGGTACTATGGTACATGTTGTACATGTGGTACTATGGTACATGTTGTACATGTTGTACATGTTGTACTATGGTACATGTGGTACTATGGTACATGTGGTAATATGGTACATGTTGTACATGTTGTACTGTGGTACATGTGGTACTATGGTACATGTGGGTTTCTATGGTACATGTTTACATGTGGTACTATGGTACATGTGGTACTATGGTACATGTGGTACTATGGTACATGTGGTACATGTTGTACATGTGGTACTATGGTACATGTTGTACATGTGGTACTATGGTACATGTTGTACATGTTGTACATGTTGTACTATGGTACATGTGGTACTATGGTACATGTTGTACATGTTGTACATGTTGTACTGTGGTACATGTGGTACTATGGTACATGTGGTACTATGGTACATGTTGTACATGTGGTACTATGGTACATGTGGTACATGTTGTACATGTGGTACTATGGTACATGTGGTAAATGTTGTACATGTGGTACTATGGTACATGTTGTACATGTGGTACTATGGTACATGTTGTACTGTGGTACATGTTGTACATGTGGTACTATGGTACACGTTGTACATGTTGTACATGTGGTACTATGGTACATGTGGTACATGTTGTACATGTGGTACTATGGTACATGTTGTACATGTGGTACTATGGTACATGTGGTACTATGGTACATGTTGTACATGTGGTACTATGGTACATGTGGTACTATGGTACATGTTGTACATGTGGTACTATGGTACATGTTGTACATGTGGTACTATGGTACATGTTGTACATGTGGTACTATGGTACATGTTGTACATGTGGTACTATGGTACATGTGGTACTATGGTACATGTTGTACATGTGGTACTATGGTACATGTGGTACATGTTGTACATGTGGTACTATGGTACATGTTGTACATGTTGTACATGTTGTACTATGGTACATGTGGTACTATGGTACATGTGGTACTATGGTACATGTGGTACTATGGTACATGTTGTACATGTGGTACTATGGTACGTGTGGTACTATGGTACATGTGGTACTATGGTACATGTTGTACATGTTTTACATGTTGTACTATGGTACATGTGGTACTATGGTTCATGTGGTACTATGGTACATGTGGTACTATGGTACATGTTGTACATGTGGTACTATGGTACATGTTGTACATGTGGTACTATGGTACATGTTGTACATGTGGTACTATGGTACATGTTGTACATGTGGTACTATGGTACATGTGGTACTATGGTACATGTTGTACATGTGGTACTATGGTACATGTGGTACATGTTGTACATGTTGTACTATGGTACATGTTGTACATGTTGTACATGTTGTACTATGGTACATGTGGTACTATGGTACATGTGGTACTATGGTACATGTGGTACTATGGTACATGTTGTACATGTGGTACTATGGTACATGTTGTACATGTTGTACTATGGTACATGTTGTACTATGGTACATGTGGTACTATGGTACATGTGGTACTATGGTACATGTGGTACTATGGTACATGTTGTACTATGGTACATGTGGTACTATGGTACATGTGGTACTATGGTACATGTTGTACATGTGGTACTATGGTACATGTGGTACTATGGTACATGTGGTACTATGGTACATGTGGTACATGTTGTACATGTTGTACTATGGTACATGTGGTACTATGGTACATGTGGTACTATGGTACATGTTGTACATGTGGTACTATGGTACATGTTGTACATGTTGTACTATGGTACATGTTGTACTATGGTACATGTGGTACTATGGTACATGTGGTACTATGGTACATGTGGTACTATGGTACATGTTGTACTATGGTACATGTGGTACTATGGTACATGTGGTACTATGGTACATGTTGTACATGTGGTACTATGGTACATGTGGTACTATGGTACATGTGGTACTATGGTACATGTGGTACATGTTGTACATGTTGTACTATGGTACATGTGGTACTATGGTACATGTGGTACATGTTGTACATGTTGTACTGTGGTACATGTGGTACTATGGTACATGTGGTACTATTGTACATGTGGTACTAGGTACTTTGTACTATGTACATGTGGTACTATGGTACATGTGGTACTAGGTACATGTTTTTACATGTGGTACTATGGTACATTGGTACTATGGAATGTGGTACTATGGTACATGTGGTACATGTTTACATGTTGTACTATGGTAATGGGTAAATATGGTAAAATGTGGTACTTGGTACAGTTGTACATGTTGTACATTGTACTATGGTACATGTGGTACTATGGTAATGTGGTACTGTTGTAATGTTGTACTGTGGTACATGTGGTATAGGTACATGTGGTATTAATTGTACATGTCGGGGGACTTAATGGTACGGGGGGTTACCCCGGGTGTTCCCCCCGGGGCCATTGGTGGGGAAAGGGAAAACCTTGGTAAAAGGATGGTTCCA